>VYZP01038748.1:2680-27710 GCA_013400635.1 Hypocryptadius cinnamomeus | reverse complement strand
CGGGGGTGGAGGGGCGCGCTGCCCGGGACGGCGCGGAGGGACGGGGCCTCGGTGCTGATACACAGCTCTGTATCGGCTGCAAAATTACTGCGGGGTGAGCTCGTCAGCCTCCTAAATGCTTTGGCAGGCAGTCATCAGCAAGCTGCAGGCACATCACGAAAAAGTGAAAGTGGACGTTCATCTGGACGTGAAGAATAAATGATGCTCTGGTTGCTGCAGGTTGCCACGTCATCAGAGAATCACTTAGGTTGGAAAACACCTCTAAGAACATCGGGGGTGCAGCTCTCCCAAAGACAAAAGACGAGTTTAAACCCAGTTCTGATGTATTTTGGTAACTGCTGTGCTACTAACTGGTAACCACGCATCTGTATTTGTATTCTGTATTCTCAGTTAAGGTTGTTAGTTTAATACAAAACAGCAAAACAGTATTAAACAGTTAGTTTAATACAAAACTTCTGTTCCCTAACATCAAAGGCAACACACACCTCTGTGAGGCATGTATAAAAATGCCTCTCAGTGAAAATATCTTCAAAAAATCAGAAAGGAATTTGTTTGAAAATGGTTAGGTTATTCTCTAAGGTTAGATTAATCTCTCTCAAGGTTATCTTCTCTGGGTTGGTTTGAGCTGAAAGTAGTGGAATGCTGACAAATAAGAAACAAAATGAAATGTAGAGAAGTCTGTCTAGTATTGATTCAGTTTTTTTTATTTAAAAAGATTAGGAATATATTGTTTTTAGTTTCACCAGATAAAGCTGTAGGCAGTTTATGGTATCCAAAGAGCCCTGCCACTGCCTGCATTGAATTGGTGGAAACACGTGCACTCCCACTTCCAAGAGGCACTAAAAGCCCAGAAAGGACTCACTGTATTCTCTTGAGCTGCCTACAAGTGTACAATACAAAGGGAAGATCAATCAGATCCCAGAGAACATGTGGACCACTTGCTTTATCCGTGACCTCCCTGCAGCAACTGTTTTCAAGCAGCACATACAAGTATTTGTGACATGGCTTTTGGCTCAGTACACTCGGGCCAAGGTGGGCTCCCATGCCTGCCTGATGCTGAAGTATCATGAGGAAAAAGGACCTGTAGGAGCTTTCACAAGGATGTATTTCAGTCCATCTCTAGGTGACCATAGGTGGTGACATGAATCCAAAGGGCAGTCTCCTCTGCCCATTTCAGGCTTTCTGCTTCATCTTAGAACATCTCGTTATTGACAGGTTGGTTTGTTGACATTTTGTGATTAGTAGTCAGCTATGAGGGGCCATCACTTCACCCATGCAGAGCTTCCATGGACTTCAATGCAAATCCAGTGTGACGGCAGAACTGAGAAAAAAGTCCCTGATTTGTATCCTCACAGGGTATTGAGATGAGATGAATGAGAGTGGAAATTGCTTAGCTCTTGCCAGGGAGAACTCTGCAATTCACAAGATTAGGCTTGAAATGCCATACTGAACTTTATCCTGTAGGAGTTCATAGATAAAAACTCTCTTTGTATTAGTGCAAGCAAGGCCTGTATAGAACTTTTGGTTTTATAATTGCCAGGTTGCAGAGCTTGCCTGACAGGTGAAGTGTATCTCAGTAGCATCTCAGTAGAAGGGAAACATCTCCATGTTGTGCCCTAGACATGGGATCCTCAGTTCCAAGTAGAGTTCCAAGTCTGCTACTGCCCGAATGAGCATTAGCCAAAATAGCTTTCAATTTGATGCAAACTGCAATGAGATCTCCTGGGATTCAAGGAGCACATAGTATTTATTTTGGTGCAGACCATTCTGAGTGTGTTAATACTGTGAAGCATCTTGCTTTGACAAGCAGCTCACCAGAGGTTTCATGCTTGGTGTGAGAATATCAGGAGTATCCCATCCATTCTATGGATTACTTGACTGTGATGTGCAATTGCTAGCAGTGTTTCTAAGCCCTGAGTTTCATGCAGGTCATCTAAGGACATTGAGGCATGAGAACACTGAGTGTATGTAACAGGAATGCTCTCACAAACGGCTCTTGGTAGCTCTGGAGACTCATCTGTGTCTTGAGACAAAAGGAAGCCATCTCATCTTTGTGAAATAATTTACTGTCCTATGGTCTCAATCTGTTTTAATAACATATTTTTCTATGCTGATATCTCAGAAGCAGGAAAAAAGCAGGAGATATCTCTTAAAGGACGTACTTAAATTTACAGATACTGCTTTTGATTGCCTTTCAACTTGCAAGGCTTATAGAGCCTGGCTGTGAAACTGAGATATGTTCTCTGTAGTGGCCTGAAGTGGTGTCCCCAGCTTTCAGGTTCTTCCATTAAAGTAGGACAAATACTTGGGGGTTCTGAAGGTAGCATCAGTGTCAAGGTTATAACTGGGTTTTATTCAGAGCAGTTCATATCTGCTGCAGATTATGCTGAAAAATTATTTCTCTAGAAAATTTTTGAAATCAGTTTTCACTTTTGAAAGAAATTTGACACCTTTGGGATGTGTCTCCAACACAATTTCCTGCTGGTCTTAATGTGGCCTGTCTGTTATACAAAAAATAATAAAAATAGAATTCAGCTAGCTTGTATTGAGCTATCAAATAGCATTTCCACACTCCAGTTTGTGTGACAAGAGTCCTTGAAAAGGTTAGCAAATCTGTGAAAACTGCCCTGTTCTCTGGCTTGTGAATTTTCTTCCAGGAAAAAAAAACTAGGCAGGAGTCCTTGTCTCTAGTTACACCTTTTGTACGACATTCTACATTGTTTTATTATGGACAATCTAATCCCATGAGGGGTTATGCATGATAATGCTCTTCAAGAAATGCCAGAAGGTTCTCTTAGCAGCATTTGTAATGTGCTGTGAGGTCTTCCAGTGAAGGTTACTATGCAAATGAAAATCATACAGTAATAGCACTGATAATGGCCTAATCTGCATATCTCATTTCTTACATGGAATTTTATCCAAACCAGAAAGCAATTCTGGCTTTAATCATGAAGCAGAGGAATAGCAAAAGTTCCAGTTAAGAATATATTGCAGAAATCAATAGCAGCAAAGCCTACCACTATTGAAATATATTTATTTTAAATCTCTTGAGCCTGATAATGAAATACGGTTTTAGCAAATGGACCTGCCTAGTCAGCTAAGTCTTTAGCCATTATAACTAAGAAGGCTCATCTATAATGCATTCAACTTTCAATGCAGCTGCTTTTGTTCCAAACAGTAGTCAGCTATGAGGGGCCATCACTTCACCCATGCAGAGCTTCCATGGACTTCAATGCAAATCCAGTGTGACGGCAGAACTGAGAAAAAAGTCCCTGATTTGTATCCTCACAGGGTATTGAGATGAATGAGAGTGGAAATTGCTTAGCTCTTGCCAGGGAGAACTCTGCAATTCACAAGATTAGGCTTGAAATGCCATACTGAATTTTACCCTGTAGGAGTTCATAGATAAGAACTCTCTTTGTATTAGTGCAAGCAAGGCCCCTGGCATTTTTTGACTGTCTGTACAGCACTTGCTTTACTGAAGGGTAGTGTAGGAAATTTGAGGCATATTTCTGGCAAAGATAATTGCTAGCACTGTTAGAAACTTCAGTTTCCCATTGGTTGTATCGAGTGGCAGAGAGTTTTTAAAGAGGTAGAAGAATTTTTGGTATCAGTTCTCACTCTAAGGCTCATGGATCCTACAAAGCCCTTTAATTTATATGTTCCTGAATGAAAATGAATAGCTAGTGGAGTGATAACATTGAAATTTGGACCTCACCAGAGACTGGTTTCATTCTACTCTGTACAACTAGACCTGATTTTATTAAATGAAAGTTACAATGTTAAAAAGAAGTCACCCCCTTGTTGTGGAATATACTGTAACAAATTTATGTCACACACAAGGCAGAAATACTTTTGAAACCTTATTGCCACGATGCGCATGAGTACAAATGGATCCTTGCAGTGCTGGATAATGTAACTTAGAAAAGGTACAGTGGGGCCAAACATCACTAATATGAGCAGGTGGTGAACACTTCAAGTAAACTGCAGGAAGATATAACTGTTGTTCCTTTTCATGATCCTAATGTAACTTTGTAGGTGGTTAATCTTCATACTCTCATCGGCAGCAGTGAACGAGATACACTGTTAACAGCCAAGGACGAATAATAGAAGCTGAGCCTCACTAGACTCCAAAATAACAAACTGCATTCTACTTTCATTTACATGATGCAGCACAGCGAAACCTAACGAGGATTCAAGGAATGAAGTTAAGGATGTGATTTAGATCGTTCTATGCCTCTACTTTCTTTCTTTAAATGAACATTAGCTAATGTCACAAAACTACAAAAGACTGTTCAGCAGTGATTAAAATATATGAGTATTCCAATTGTTGTTACTGAGATTAACAAGACTATTCGTTTGTTTAGATTTACTCAGTGTGTGTTTGCAAGTTGTGATGTGACTTTAGCAAGACCAGGGAAGTGATCATCCCCTTACAGGTGAGGCTGCACTTTGAATCCTGTGTTCAGTTTTGGGCCTCTCCTTCCCTACAGAATAGACATTATGCTGGAGCATGTATCTGAAGGAGAGCAAAGCTGGTGGAGGGCCTGGAGGACAAAATATGCAAGTAGCACTTCTGAGAACTGGGGTTGTTTAGCCTGGAGACAATGAGCCTGAGGGGAGAATGTATGTCTTTCTAGAACTCCCCTGGAAGACTTGCAAGACTCCTAGCATCCATTTTCATAAGAATCATTGCACCTTTTTACCCTAGTCTCTCAAGAATTTCCTTGAGGTGGGGATGCAAGGGCAGAACATTGATGAATGATGTGATGGGAAACTATTGCTCTTCCTCTATGTTTAGATGTATATATAGTATTTATTTCCTACACACACACACACACACACACATATTTGTATGTATTTGCAGTCTGAAGCACATAAAATGTATAGTTTTGGTCAGTTTAAAAAATGCTGTCTGAGGAACGGATAAATGGAGAATGGGTGAGGCAGCAGAGCATTGAAAGGTGGAAATTGCAGTAAATCAGGATAGCATGCTTTTTGCATATGTATCTTTTGGAGAGCTGGGAAGTTTTTATTGGAAATTGTAAATATATGTGAAGGTGTCTGGAATTGATGACACATGGTGATGAAAAATATTCTGATAGGAAATTCATTGTTTATTGAGGGGTGCCTACCATTAGGAGAAGTGTAAATGAAGTATGCCTGCTTACTAGTAAAATCTACTGAATTCAGTGGACCACACAGAGCTTATATGGAAGGGCATCTGAATTCTGAATGGCAAGTCAGAATATACAGGCTGTAGATTCATTGATTCCCTTGCAGCAGCTGACAAAACATGTCCAGCCATCTTAATTCTGTTTTGTTCCCCTCTAGGACTTCATAAACATTACTTCTGGCTTCCTCACTATGCTGTGATTACTGGCTGACTCCCGTATGTTGAGCAATCATGCTTTACAGCTTTCTCATATGTAAAACTTGCTATTTTTGATTCATATGGTTTTTGTTTAGATTTCTGAAATGTGCCTATCAAGCTCCTAAGGCCAGACTTCTGAAAATATATCTGTAATATATTCCTTAAACTTAGCAATGTTCTCTCAAATGCCACCTCTTTAAAATAAATTTTTATTGATTGTTGAACTAGCTGTGTACTTCAGTTTCTCTGTTCTCCAATACTGCTTTTGCTTACATGGCTTTTTCTATTTCTTATTTTTTTTCTATCTTTTTCAGGGCCAAACTTTCTTCTCACTGTGTTTAACTGCTTTCAACCTTTGTGCCTTATCTGTTTTTTTCCTGGTAAAATAATTTAGTTAGTCTCTTTACTTCAATTTGCCATCCATAAAGTTGGAGTAAAACTACTTTCTGAATCAGTGAGGGCATAATCATGGATTCATTAAAGATGAGGACAGCTAAGACCCAGTGGCTATATGAGTCCTTATCACTGATTTAAAAATCTGGTTTTCACTAGGAGCTTTTCACCAAGGTAATGTTAAGCCATTTCAGATTCTCACTCATTTTCTAGTGATACTGGGAATAAAGAAGATTTGGCTAGTTTATGGCTTTCACAATGAAAGTTTGAGGATAGTGTAGTCTTGTGCCTTTCTTATACTCTTGTAATGAAGCTATAGAATAATGTAAGTATTCCATGACCAAGACATGGTGGTCATCTTATGCATAAATTCCTGAATTAGACAATAGTCAACTTATAGTGGTAGCTAGTGGTAACTAATAGTTACCTGGGTTTGCATGGCCAGGTTTTGGTAGTGGGGGCTACAGGGATTGCTCTTGTGAGAAGGTCCTGGAAGCTTCCTCCATGTTTGGCAGAGCCAAAGCCAGCCAGCTCCAAGATGGACGTGCCACTGGCCAAGATCAGGTCGATTAGAAATGATGGTAACATCTCTGTGATGACAGATTTAAGAAGGAAAATAGAAGTTGTTGTGCAGATGTAACTGCAGCCAGGAAAGAGCCAAGTGAGAACTTGAGAGAGGAACAGCTCTGCAGATGGCAAGGTCAGTGCAGAAGGACGGACAGGAGGTGCTCCAGCAGGTGCTGGAGCTGAGATTCCCCTGCAGCTCGTGGTGCAGACCATGGTGAAGCAGCTGCAGTCCATGGAGGATCACAGGGATGCAGAGATCCACCTAAAGCCTGTGCAGGAGACCCACACCTGAGCAGGGGTGCCTGACAGGAGGCTGGGACTCCGTGGGAGGCCTGTGCTGGAGCAGGCTCCCGGCAGGGACCTGCAGACCTGGGGAGAGAGGAGCCCACACCAGAGCAGATTTCCTGGGAGGACTTGTGATCCATGGGGGACCCAGGCTGGAGCAGCCTGTCCTTGAAGGACTCCACCCCTTGGAAGAGTGACTCACATTGCAGCAGTTTGTGGAGGACTTACCCATGGGATGGACTCACCTTGGAGAAGTTCATGGAGAACTGTCTCCCATGGGACACACCCCACACTGGAGCAAGGGAAGGAGTCCCCCTCCTGAGCAGTGGGAGAAACAACATGTGATGAACTGACCATAACCCCCATTCCCTGTCTCCATTCACTGCTGGGGGGAAGGAGGTAGACCTGGGAAGCAGGGAGGAGTGGGAATAACGTGTTTTTAGGGTCTTACTTTACTTCTCATTATCCTCCTCTGATTTTGTTAGTAATTAATTCATTTAGTATCTCTAATTAAAGCCTGTTTCATTCATGGCAGTATTTAATCAGTAGTCTCTCTCTATCCCTATCTCAACCTATGAACCCTTTGTTGTATTTTCTCTCCCCTGTCCAGCTGCAGAGGAGAGTGAGAGAGAGAAGTTGGTGAGTGCCTGGCATACAGACAGGGTCAATCCATGACAGTGTTTTTGGTGCCATGACTTGGATTCAAATCAAGGTTGCTGCCACCACAAGAACCTGACACAGAGTGAAGATGGTCACATAATTACTTTATACTTGACTGATTGCTAATGGGGTGACTTCCTGTCAGGCCAGATATTGAGAACTCTGATTTCAGTGAAGTTACTCCCTAATATCTCCCTTGCACATGTGATCAGACTGTCCTGGCTATGGCTGGGAAATTCCAAAACAAGTTCTCTGAACTTAGTCATTACACAGCTGTAAACAGAATAGAGAATTTGAATTTATTTCTCTGACTGATAGAAGCATTTCCTCTAGGGGCACCACCATTGTGAGGAAATAAACCCCTAAACACTTCCTTCTAGGTATTTCAAGAAGACTTTTCCACTTTCAATGAATTTCCTGATGTGTCCCTAGAGACCACAAAAAAAAAAAAAATTAACCTTTTACACTGTAATATTGTGCATAGCCAAGGCCCCTTTTTGCATTTATCTTCTGTTGTTATTACTATGTTCGTCTGAGGTGACCAGTGGTGAGTTATAAACTGTTTTATATTGTTTTCTAAATCACGCAGGCCTTGGTCTTCCAGTTCTTTCCTATTGGTAAGAGGGTTTATATGTTTCTATCTAAAGTGCTTATTTTCCATTTGATTTGTGGTTAGAAATTAACAAGCCAATAAAACCTCAAAACAGGCACACATTTGGCTCAGGCTGCTTGGCATTTGTTCATCCTATGTAGCTAACCAAAGAAAGCCAATCCAGTATTCTGCCATTAGGTCCTGGCAGCCAGAGTGGCATTACAAAGAAACTTAGACATACTCCTTGTTGCATATGTAAGATCAGCTGTAGGCTTATTTTAACTTTTTGGCTCTGGTTGAGGCCATTGTGATCAATATCTGGCTTGGATCAAGATTGGCTATGAGTTTTTTATATTGTCTGCATAAGAAAAGATCTCAAATATAGAGAAATTCAGACTGATGATACATTTAAAAGGCACAGTGGTTTCATTTATAGCCAGTAATATCAGCTTTTTCAGTTCATTGCGTATATTGAAATATTTGAAAACAAGGCCTATTTAAGAGTCAGTCAGACTTGGGTCACAAAATTTAAACTTCAAATAGAAATTTAAAACAGCTGTGTTTAAAATATTGAAGACAATTAAATGTATCCAAATGAGCTGGAAAGCAGTCTTCTTTTTTGTGGCATAAGACATATCTGCTTTGTGTAAGAAAACAATACAGAAAGGCAGCAATTCCTTTCAGTTGTGTGTGGAATCACCAACAGTACAGCTATGAAATACAGCTCCTGTTAGGTCAGATGTAATGCTGCACTAACACGTCTACACTCTATACAGAGATGTATACTGAGCGGACTTGTGTTGACTTGTGTTCCATGTAAGTCAGGGATCTGGGATCTATGCATCATGTATCACAGCTTGATGCAGGTGTGACTCAAGACATCTGAACACAGAAACTGGTGCCTTTCAGGAAGCCTATAATTGTATCAGTTATTTCAGCACACGTAAAAAGTGCAAGTATTTTTAGCATTGCAGGAGTTGATTACATGAACATTCAGGTTGTTAAACACCTCTAAGAACATAACTTAACTGTCTCTTATTTTCCAGCAGCTGAGTAATTATTCCCTGGTAAACCTTGTCTAAGCAGCACTTGTAGAAAATTGCCTTCACCTTTATAACTCTGCAGTTCTTTAAGCCAGTGTCTTTGCACATTCATATGCACATAATTACATCCATCTGCTGTAATGAAATCAAAGAATGTTTATTTTAACTGTTAATCCAAAATGAAGTCAATAGTTGCACCAGTTTGTCACTTAACAGCTCGAGATTGTTCTTTGATTCTGCTCTTGTCAGCCAAAGATTATATTTGGAATTAATGAAATTTTTATATTTTTAAATCATAGAGGTAATTGCATCTCAACCCCTTCAGCTTGAATACAAATGCTGCGTTTGGGTCTTTTTGTTGCTTAAAAATCAACATTTCTTCACAACTGACAAACAGTAAACAACTTCCTTTTTTTTTCCAAATTTGACCATGAATCAGCAGATGTTTCTGAGTAATGATTACTCAATGAAGTGGTCTCAGTTAAGTTAGCTAAAAAGACACTTAGAATGAATGAAGTTAGGTAATAGAAGCATTTCCACTGTGACACTGGTATGTGTTATAGGAAAACAGCTTGTAGTGATTCAGTCCCATTTTAACTCAAGAGGAAAATTAATTTTGTCCAAATACATAAGAAATAAGTTAGTATAGAATGACTCCAGAGAAGAATCCAGCTCCATTCCTTCCAGTAGCATCCTAAGCTAGGAAGATGATGCTCTGTTCAGATATGTCCTGACAGCTGGAAGCACACCACATTAAGCTCAGTGGTGGTCCAGCCTCTCTGCCCTTGCATGCACAGTCCTTACTCAAGAACAAAGTTCTAAACTTGCCAGAATCAACTTTGGTGTGTTTATGGACCCAGCAGGAGTTCTTATATTTGCTGGCTTGCCTAATGCAAGGTTATTAGAAGATATGTGAGGTTTCAGATATACACATCAGGATTTTAAAACATGGACATTAATATACATGAATATTCATATACATTTCAAGTCACGTTGTAGCTTGTGCGATTTTTACAAATGGTATTCATCCTTTTCAGTTCTTAGTACCGATTTTATTAATTAGGTCTTACAACATCTTTAAGAAAAGGAAGATGCAGCTCAGTAGTTTCGAAGGAATTATTAAATCATGCTAAACTTTGGACAATGTGCGCTCATTTCCGAAATGAAAGCAGAAGGTAGAAATCGTGGTCTTCTGGAGAGGTCAGATGAGGATATTAGCGGGAGGACTCGGCGCGCCATCTCTTGGTGACTCCTGGGAGCCCGGGAAGCGTGTTCCATCCGTGCGGAAAGGATTGCTGTGCTCCCTCCAGTCACTGGGCTATCACTGCCATTGCAAAGATTGTGAAAAATACAGTCACCGAAAGGACTAAATCAGTTTTCGACGGGCCAAAAGTTACTACTGGCAATTTTTGACAATTTTACGGCTGTTGGAAAATAGTCATCTCACGAACGTCAGCACCGTGATTTAGACATTCATAGTAAATCGCTCCATCTCCACAGCGGCACATTCCCCGGCAGGAATCTCATATACGGACGAGCTACGGAAATGTTTGAGGCAGTAACCGTGCTTTAGGAGGCTCTCAGCCCGCCACAGGTGGAAACAGCAGCTGGCCCTACAAACGTGTTGAAGAATCGCGTTTGTTATTTCCTGCCTGCTGCGTGCCCATCATCACCTGCCGTCCCTATGCAAGTCGGGCATTCCCTTGCTGTCCTCCTCTCCTTGTTTGTGCAAGGGGGTTCACCGGGGGCTTTTCGGAGAGGTTTGTTGGTGCGGGGTGCGGCCGTGGCGGAGCGNGGCTGCCGCGGGCGGGGAGCGCGGGGAGCGGGAGAGCGGGGAGCCGCAGCCGCGAGCCGGAGCTGGCAGCCGCCGCAGCCGGCCGGAGCAGCAGAACAGAGGATGCCTGCCGCCCGCTCGCCGCTTCTCTGCGCGCCCGCCATCTCCTCCACGTCCTCATGAATTAGGGCTGCGCGGTGGGGGTGGGGGACGGCAGCGAGCGCCCCGGCGAAAGCGGCGCCCCAGGCATGGCCGGCTCGGTGAGTGAGTAGCGCGGGTCTCCTCCAGCCCTCCGCCCCGTGCTGCCCGGCGCCGCCGGGAAGGTGCTGGCGCGACCGGGAATTTCTCTTCGCATGCGGCTTTCCCTGCCTCCCGCTGCTCCCGGCGGCGCGGCGCGCGCACGCACTTGGAGGGAGCCGTGGTCCTGCCGCCGCGGCGCGGGCAGCGAGCGCGGGGGCGCCGAGGGCAGGACGGAGCGTCCCTGACAGCGGGCCCCGGGTCGGCTCCCCGCGCTCTCCCGGTGACACCGAGGGCTGTCCTACGCCCTCGCCTGTGGGGCCGGTTTTTTTGTTGTTGCAGCGGTGTCTTGCTGGTTTTGCCAACTCTCCCCCCACCAAATCCTTTCCGTCGTGTTTATGGTACGGCTGTGTCCGTGTGTCCCGTACTGCCCGCGATGGGTCCGGTTCCCCCCGGCCGCCAGCCCCATCTCCGCTTGTTGGGGCGCTCACCGGCCGCTCCCCGCCTCTTCCCCCGCAGTGTGCCGTCCAGGTGAAGCTGGAGCTGGGGCACCGAGCCCAGGTCAGGAAGAAACCCACCGTGGAGGGCTTCACCCACGACTGGATGGTGTTTGTCAGAGGGCCTGAGCACAGCAACATTCAGCACTTTGTGGAGAAAGTCATCTTTCACCTGCACGAGAGCTTCCCCAGGCCGAAAAGAGGTAGTGGGGTCTCCCCTGGGATGAGCGCTTGGAGGCGGCCCGGAGCGGGCGCAGGCGGTGGGTCTGTGCCGGTCTCGGTGGAGAACAAAAGCGGTCGCCAGTGAGGTGGTGGGCTGCCGGGGCTCTCTCCCGCCGCTTGTAGGGCTGTCCGAGGTCGGGAGGGGCTCCTCTCTGCCCCTTCACGCACTTGCTGCGCGGGGATGTCCACTCCCGGTTGCCTGTGATCGCAGAGCTTGGTCCGGCCGTGGGTCCGAGTCCCGACTCCTTCTCGTCTCGGTGGTGGGTGGCACGGAGTTAGCTTCTGTCCCAGCGTAGGTCCTCACTGGCGATTTTTGCCCACGTGTTACTTCCTTCTGGCTGGTGTTGTTTTCTCCCGCTGTCCTGTGTGACTGGAAATAGGGATGCCTGTGCATGTGTTGCTGTTCCGATTTTGGTACTTGTGTTTGGATTCCTTCTTGTTCACCCTGCTTGTTCATCTCCTGGGCTTCATCTTCTCGTGAGTACATAAAAAAGTCTCACAGGGTGCATTTGTGGTGCATGCGTGGTGCATTTGTACCCGTACAAGTTTGGCTGGGAGACATGTAAGAAGCCTTTTGTTTTCTGATCTGTTTCCCGAGCCTTTGCTTGTCTTGATTATTGTAGTGGGATTGGTTGAGGTAACAGTACAAATAAAAGAAGTGAGCAGCTTTATTTATCTACACAGACACAATACTTAGGCGTTATCTTTCATTTGATCTGTTATCTTTATTGGCATCTAGTACTTCTCTAGTTCCTTAGAACAACATCATCATAAATTGTGTCTGCTTGGAGCTAGGGGGGGATAAATTGAATGTTCATGGAGCAAAAGACAGGAAAATTTTCAGTGTTGAGATACAAAAGCTTTGCTTTGTGGTAGGATAAAAGCATATAGTTTGATTTAATGTTTCTCAGTTGGAAAATACCAAGCTGTGTCTTTTTTTTTATTAGTGCCTGTGTTTTCTCTAGAGTACTTTCGTTCTCTTAAGCATCAGAGTGTAAGAATTACATTATTTCAGCTCCAGAGTTTATCCTCTAAAGTGCAGGCTATCAACTCCCTTTTATTTTCATACTGTCAGTGTATTTTTTTGATCTATTTAAATCTGTGCAGTACTACACAAACGGTTTTCAGTGAATTGAGTGAAATGCTGCAGCCTTATTGTTGAATTAAATTGTCCAGCTTGTCCTGGTGAGTTGTCCTCTTGCTTTCTTCTATTTCTTGTGCAAAAACCATGACTTTAAGTCAGTCTAAATAGTTTGGCAGAAAAACTCCTGAGAACAGATCTAAGAAGCCTAAATAGCTGAGATAGTATTATTCATGCTCAATGAATTAAGTGATGTATCATTAAATCAGTGGTAGAAAGTGTGCTTAATACTTGAAGCCTGGTCTGCATAGGGGTTGTTGGTGGTCCTCTCTGCTTTTGTTATCTCTGCTATATTTATTTGCTGAAACATGAATCTGCTTCCCAAATTTGGTTGCTAGGTGTGATGTGGAGCTTGCTAATAAGAATATAGTTCATGACTTTTGCCAGTGAGGGATATGTCATTTGCTACTTGCTTTGTGTCTCCAGCTGCTGAGTTCAGTTACACAGTCATTTAAGTAACAGTTTTAGAGTGTTTATTTTGGGGTTTTGTTTGTATGCATCATTTTCATGATGTGGCAGCTGCTGGGAAGGATGCCCTCTTGTACAGCCTGGGAGGGGGCTTCTTGTGCGGTGCTTATACCTGCCTTGGATTGTAGGAGAACTCTGCAGCCACTCTTATTGAGCAGATTGTAACCTGGATGGCAGGCACTCCATTCACTTCTGGGCTTTGCTTCACCTCCTGGAACTACTGATGCTGAAGAAGTTTCATGTCCTTGAAATCACACTGGGGGAATGATCCATGCGTGAATTACCTAGAATGTTTTTTGCCATTGTATAGTGTTTAAAAGGGTGGTGGGAATGTGTGCATTGTAAGTGGTAGCAGTTTGTCTTTCTATTTTAGAAGTACTGTTAAAGTTTTTGACAGAAGTATTCTAAGGTGTTTTTTTTGGTCTCTGTAAATCAGTGCTGCTAGTTTAGTTTGATACCTCAAGTGGCGCATATTTAATAGGAATGATATGCAAGTTTGAAGTGTTAGTCAAACGATCTGTTTTCACTTTGTCTGCAGTTATATACTTTATTTTATAAAGGATAACTTATTGCTTTGAGATACTCAGTAATTTCATAAACTTTTCCTGAGCCATGGGTTTAGCATGCTGAGTTTAGGTATATAAGACCAAAAGCAAGTACTAGTATACTGGCTAGCCATAATAGCACCTAGTTGTCTGATAAGTGTTCTTTTTATCTCTGCATTCTCTGAGATGTATGCATGTTAGGAAAAAATTTGGTTCATTAGGTCTATCTGTAAAGCTCATGGATCAATTTGAAAATAATAAATCAACAAGCTAAGATAGGTCTTATTAACTCATAAAGTATTTCTGTTACTAGATCACTTTTTATTAGGGACACAGTAATTCCAGCTACCAGGGGAGGCAAGGGAGATAAATTATTGCCAGGTCATTTGCTTTGCAAATTTATGAGAATAGCTGGATAAACTGTCAGTTTGCCAGCTACAACTACGGCTTTGCTTATCTGTTTATGCTAGAAATTTTGGAAATACTAGATGTTGGCAGCGAGTTTGCAAAGGTGTGTCTAAGTGTTTGTTCTGCTAATAGTTGCTACAGAGCAAGCAGGGTCCTGTATCCCAAAGTTGCATTAGTTTTAAGGTGGCAACATTACTTGGGTGGTGTTCAGTCACTGGAGTGCGGAGCAGGTTGGTTTGTGTGTGTTGGCAGGATGGAGGGGTGATGGTGACCAACAGGGGACAAAGTGTAGATAAGCTTGAGTGACCTAATAAAATAGTATTCTTCATCTTTCAGTCTGCCTCACCTTAAGATCCTGAGCATGAGACGGTGGTTTTATTGCTTTCTGTTTGCCTTATGGTGACTGAGTGCTTAAGTTTATCCTTGTGTGGTGGAGCATACAGGAGTATGTCCTTTTTACTTCATCCTGTTCAGTTGCCTGCTCTGCTGTCTGATTTCCATGAGTAGTTTCATGAGGAGGGGTGGCAACAAGACTGCAAGTCACATTATAGAGAGTAGAGTGCCCAGACTCACTTTGGAGTAGTATTTGCAAGACAAAAGCTCGCTAGGATCGTCAGGCAATCACAAATGCTGCTGTTTGCAAATCTTGCCTGCTGATGTAAATTGGTTGAGAGAAGATATGGAGAATTTTTAAGGTTCTACCCTTATTTCAAAGCATGTGCTGCCTACCTTTCATCGTTCATGTGAAGAAAATCAGCGTGTGTGTAGAAATGAAGTATTTTAAAGCACGTCTGTGAAACAAGGTGTGCCATCAGATTGTGGTTAATTTTGGTCCACTGCTATACTGCCCCCGAAAGAGGAGCTGTTGTTCTTGCATCTTAATATGTCTCATTAATTGCATGGATGCTAGGCAATGTAGAAATATTTTCTTCTTCTTGCCCAAGAAATGCTGATGCTCTTCAGCAGTTACCTGACTTTCTCTTACAGTACTTCAGTTGGATAAGGAAACATATCTCTTGTGTTTTGATGACTTGTAAGCACACCTCAAAAATGGCATTGGAACTGGTGTGTTCTGAGTGGTTAAATTTCTGTCAATCAGTGGTACTTTTTGACAAACTAAATTTTTCCCATTTGAAAAAAAAAGAGTGGGCAGTATTTCTGTGCTAATAATTTAGTCAATGTGAAAATGTTGATTTAGTCACTGGAATGTTGTAACTTTAAAAGTGGAAGATATTTCTTTTGTCTGCAGAGCTGAGAGCAGCACTGCTTAGTGCATCTCTTAGCTCAATAAGTTTTACCATGATGTGGCAAAGTGGTGGAAGTAAAGCTGCTTGGTGTTCTAGTACAGGAAGGACCAGTTCCAGTTGTCTTCTAGAAAGTTCACATTTCCAGCATTGGTTGTTTTCATTAAGGTAGTCTGTTAGTGCAGAATGATATTTTAGTGAATCATAACAGTTTGAAATATATTTAGTTACTGTAAAAGATGCCTTTTGCTATTCTTGTTAAATTATTTTTCCTTTTCATGATTGTTAACTGAAAAAAAACCAAACACTTTTTTGTGCTCCATTTAAAGTCAATGAGAGTTTTAACTCTATTAATTTTAGTGAACTGAGTGATGTGAGGATACGGACCCATAACCAGGTTCTTCCCAGATGATAGAAGTTTTCCTTTCAGACCAGCTAGTGCAGGCAGACCATCAAGATTACTAAAAAGGCAACCAGTTTTATGATGTGTATTTTATTAGAATATTAGCTGCACTTGTAAGAACTTAGACCAGTTTTAGGTCTGTTTTCTTTGGGTTTTTTTCCCTCTTAAATTTGCCTGAGCCTAACCATCTAAGTATGATAGGCATACAGGAATTTCTTTTTCATCAATCTAACAGATACAGGTTTCGTACTGCATCTTTTAGATCAGTTGTGGCTCTTAGCTGCAAAATGGTCACATGAAATGACTGATATCTAGTGAAGAGCCTTATTTGTTTAACAGGAAAATCTTGAGACTTAGTTTTGCTACTACTGAATATGAAAGTGAATGGCTTTGAGAATACACATGTGGTTTTAGGTGCACTTTCTAATTCAGCCAGTAGCAATTCAAAAGGGCATTTCACAGACTTGAAAGAAAGTGTAAAGAGTTTCAATATAGGGAAGCTATCACGTTTTGTATATACGTGAGTGACATCAGAAATTAATTGGTGGTCTTGATTTTAAGATACTGCGTGTACAGAAAGCTCGGTTTCTAATAAATAATTTTGCCTTGTTAGTGTGACTCAAAAAATAATCGCATTCAAAGCTAATATTTAGGCTTTATTTAGATGTAAACAGTGTGGAGAAAACTGGGAAATAATAGGGCTGCTGCATGCTCCATTGTCAAAAACTTTTCTAGTCTAGTTGCACAGTTTTTTAGGTGGTTTAGTTGTGTGAATTATGTGTTCGGTGTGTGCTTATTTTAATTTAATTGGAGGGATGCTACTCCTACCTACATTTCTTCTCTCTAAGCATGTTTCTACAAGAGCAAATGCTGATTTCTGTCCAAAACTGTCAATCAGTTCTGACTCTCCTAAGTTGTCAAAGATTAACCTTGGTTGTTTCACATTAGGTTAAATTTATATAGCATTTAGTTGCTGAAACAGTTGTTTTAGTCTTAAGAAACTCTAGTTACTTCTTACTAAAGCTATAATATTAATATTCATTGATTGTAGCTCTTCTAGATTTTAGATGGCAGGAAGCGTAGTTTCAGGGCTGTTGTACAAAAGATTTTTGGATAGCTGTAGAATACTACTTGCTTGAAGTAGAGAAATACAGATTATTCTGTGTAAGATCAAATCTATCACTTTTTTTTAGTAAGATGAGGGAGAGGATACCTCAGTATTAAGACTGGAGTTAGTTAAATTTATTGAAGAAAATGAAAACAGTTGTGTTGTTCAATAATTGCTGTTATGACTCTATTTACATCTGTACATTTTTTTATCCTTAGAAAAATAAATGTGTCAGAAATGTTTAAACCATGTATTATTTACAGTTACAGGTTAGGTGATATGAACTGCAGGCATAAATCTGTTAAGATTTAGTAAGTTGTAAAATGTTGGCCAAAGATTTATTACTATATTTTTTGTGGTACTGTTTAAGTATGAATGCTATTCTTGTAGTGATGTGCAGTATGGTTAGGATTTGGTTTTTGTGTGTTGGGTTTGATTTTGGGGCTTTTTATAGTTTTTGATTCAGATTTTGGGGAGAAATGTTGAAGAGGATTAATCTGTCCTGGTAGAATCTGTAAAAAAGACAACTTGATACATTCAGGTGGCAACCTGAATGTAAAGCTTGTTGATGATGCTTGCAATAGCTGGCAAAAACACAGTTCATTTATACATGTTCAATCCAGAATTAGATCTATAGGCTGCTGAAGCTTGACAAAAATGAATTTTTGTGAAGTTCTTGTGATGAACACCTGCAATTTTAAACCAACAGAATTTGGTTCATAGGCAACCATCCTCTTTCTTCCCTTCCTGGTGGTGATTGATAGACATATATGAAGACAAAGGAACAGTCACATTCTAACAGTTGTATACATTTGCATGAAAATTATGATTTCTCATCTTGTCATAAAACACTTAGCTTGTAATTCAAAATGTTGTTTGCCTTTTGTATGATTTTTGCCTGTTTTATGTGCCTTTTATTATATAAAGGGCTGGAAGAACAGATTGCTGTATAAAATATTTGTATGCTTGCTTAAATATCTGTGCAGGAATTGATTTTAAATTAAATCTGTTTATATATGTCGTCAGAGCTCTTATCAGTATCTTTGCCTTAAATTCTCTCCCTTGCTTGCCAGATATGGGCTGTATCACACTGTTAATCCTGTGCCAAACTCCTGCACTGACTCTGGCTTTCTAGAGGAATGCACGGTTGTTTCTTTGAGCTCCCTGGGTGAGCCCAGTGGGTCTGTATGAGTTTGATTTTAAACTTTGTGCACACTATGGTAACAGAGGTCTTGACAGCTATAATGTCATCTAAAAGATAGATCAAATGTAATTTCTTTTAAATGCAATTCAGACATATTCTGAGCAGCTGATGCTTACAAATTGCAGTTGAATGACTGCAGTTACTTGTCTATAATTCTGTGTAAAAACTCACATGACTATACGCGGTAGGGTGTATGTATTTTTCGTAGAGCATTTGGTCATAAAGGTAAATACTGGTGTAGGTGTTTCTATTTTCAAATGTTTATGATAAGGTGAATTACTACATATAACAAAGCAAAACAAGAGTAGAACTGAATGAGCAGTGTGGGGTGGATTGATTTTGCTGATGATTCCTATGATATATTGTGGTTTGCAGTAAATCTAAATTTACTATTTGCAACTGGTTTTCTAAAGCTTGTACAGAAGAATTCCACCCAGTTCAGTGGGACGCTAATTGTTCTGCTCTTTCTAGATAAAAGTAATGTGAACATAACATACATCTTGAAATAGGGGGTGACAGACAAGGTGTAGGCTTATAGGGGAAATTGAGGACTATGTATACTCAGTATACTTTTTTTATGCTTGTATACTTAGAGGAAGACAATATTTTACCTTTCGTGTTCAAACTTTAAAGGGCAAGTTATCCAAGAAGGAAAAATGTAGAAATTCAGTGTAAACAGAGCTACTTGATGTTGTGGGCTAGAGGCTAGCCATCATGTTGTTTTTCATTGTCTGTGGAAAAATGATAGGTCCAAAAATGTTTCCTGTTTCTTGAAGCAGCCTTTTGTGTAATGAATTTTGATTGATTGCTATTAAATGGGTAAATGAAGTTATAATTCCTCTTGTTATCATGTACCAGCCTCTATAATAACAAAAAATATGCACATTTAATTTTTTATAATGTAAATTCCAAGCGAGTGTTTTAATGAAGAACTTAGTAAAAATAATTTACACAGTGGGGGTTTGTGTCGTCACAGTATTAGCACTATGTTTTACTGAAAAGAAGGAGAGGGTGGATTAAACCTGAAATCTTGTGTGTTCTCTCAATGTGGAGATGCACAGATCTGGTGTAATATTTCAGGGCAGGTATTTGTAGTTAGGATGATGCCAGATGATTTTTTTTTTTTTTTTTGACTTGTTGGGTATTTTTTGTTTTGTTAGTTTTCTTCTTCTTGCCCAGGCTTCTTACAGCACAATGTAATGCTGGATACTCTTGGTGTCTTAAAATGACTTAGTATGGCTACAAGGAAAAGCAAAACTATGTGAAAGAGTAAAGTATATTGAAATTGTACAGTCTTTGACTTGTTTCTATGGAAAGGTCTTAATGAGTATTGCATTGAAATAGCTCTAACAAAGTGTTTCTTTAAATATCACTAAACAAAAAACTGAAAAGCTTTTACATTTAAAAGAGTTGTGCACCCTTGAAATATTTTTTTAGGTGGTGTTGTGTTTTGTCTCTATGGCGTAAGCTTTTGCTAGGGGAAAGAAATGTACACTAGTAGGCAGAGGATTAGTTCTTTTTAGCCAGACCCAATGCCAAGCCCTTTGCACCCAATTTCCAGTTGCTGCCTTTGACTGGAGGACTGCTCAGTGAGTGGAGGTGCTGTGGAGAGTCTGTGTCCCGTGCACAGTGTGTGCTCTCTTGCTCCATCTGTGTCTCACAGGCCTTGGGGGTTTTGTTTTGCTGAGCACTGGCACAGCAGGCACTGCATTCCAGGGCCTGGCTCCCGTGCAGCGCAGGCAGCACACAAGGGAGCGACCCAATGGACACCTGACAGAGGTGGATATCTACTGCCAGTGGATAACTCCGCATAGGACCCACACTGGAGTTTTTAAGAAATGGGGAGGAAGGCTGTGGAACGGTTTTGTTGTGTTTGAAGACTGAATGTGGAAAATATTTATGTAGATTGTTCCCCAAATTTAGTAGCTGACAAGAGGATGGAAGTGCAGTTGAACTAGTTTTGGACAAGGTCAGTTAACTATACAAAGAAGTTCTCAACAGGGAAATTTCAGATGTCTAAAAAATAATGAGCATTCTCCTGAGGAATAGCAAGTAATAAAGAGATAATTATAAGAAACAGAAACCCCAAAAGGTGTGTTTTGTAGATGTATTGCTTCTAGTCTTTCCTGTAGAGGTTGCCAAAGTAATCTTTGTTTGCTGTATAGAAATCAGGAGACACAGTTCTTGTAAATTTCTCTGTAGTATTGAAGGCTCCTAATCTATTTTGTTGTTGCTACTGTTAAGGTTATGTCTCTTAGAGCTGCGAAGGTCTGCTCCTGTCTGTGATAAAATTCCTGCACTGTTAACTTGAGTGCCAAGAAGATTTAGTCTTATTTCCTTGCTTGGCTGTCAGTAATGTGTCTGAAGTGTTTAAGTGTGTGGCTTCTGTGAGTATTGTAAATTATTTCATTTGTACCTAGTAAATATTCTAAAACAAAAGGTCTCAAATTTGGTGAGGCTTTTTTTGGCCCCTTTCAGTTTTGCTGTGTTTTAGCCTATTTCTGCAGAATATTGCTGTGATGTCTTTTCAGCAAGAAGTATTCTACCCATAACCTGTAGTATAACCTATAGTCTATTCATTATTCATTACAGTTAGGTTAATAGAAATGACAATGTAGCCATACAGTTGCATTATCCTTATTATTTGAGGAGTAGAGATATTTCAGGAAGACCTCTCAGGCTGTATTTTTTTTTCTTTTTTTTGAGATTGGTCTGAACATAAGATCCTTTTGCTTAAGAAAAAGGCAACCAGAACACATAAATGTATTCCCCATCTTGTGGTCTTGAACTCCTCTCTGTGTGAGTAGGGGCAGGTAATAACCCTCCAACCAGTCTCTGTAATTGCCTAGTATCCTTTCTGGTAAGGATATTGGCTTTTATCATTCTCTGTATAAATTCTTCCCTCGGTAGTTCTTTAAATAAAAGATATTATAGCTGACTTAAAAATCCTGTAAGATATTTGTGTATAAATTACTGTGAAGCAACTCCATCCAAGCTCTTTAAGTGCCTTTGGCAGTCGTGTGCAAATACACCAAGACCAGCCCTTGAACCTAGATCAAATAAGGCAGCCAGCATCGGTAAAATTCTTGTTTGCTTCTGCAGGCATTGCTGTCCCATCCTAGCGCTGCCCTTCCAGTGGGTATTGCCTGGAAACTAGATAGAAACAAATTTGTTTCTATGAAGCAGATCTACAGTAGGTTACTTCCTTGAATTTGTATATGGTATAACAGAGGCAAAGTCAAACAATCGCGGCAGGCCTTGCAGGTGTTGAAACAAAAGTTCAGTTGTATTAGGTTACTGATCTTGGACTGCAGGGATATTTCCTTACATTTTTGTCTTAATGCCTGAACTGAAATTTACATTAGTTGAATACTAATAAACTACTTGAAGACTGACATTTTAAGCATACAATCAAAAATAGCTATTGTGTTTCAATATGGAATATTTAAAATGTGCCTTGGGCTTATTTGTTTGTTTTTGTGTTTGTTTTTTTTTTCAATTTATATTTAGGAGTAGTTTAAATCTGGGAAGTTGTCAATATGTGCATTCTAGACAATGAAAAATTTTATATTTTGGTTTCAGTTCCTTCCTTTGTAGTCTGTCCTTAGATCTAGACAACAATATTTTCTTAATTAAAATCTAATTTAACCTCTGGTTTTTAAAATCAGTTCTATGAGCATTTGATATGTATGCATTATTTTAAGTATATATCTTGCACACAATCTGTAAATGTGTTTACATATATTGTAATTTTATGGACTTTTTTTGTGATTTTGGAACCTAATACAGTGATCAGTTTGCTTGCCTTGAAACTTCAATCACTTAATCTATACTCAAAGAATTTCTGGAATATCCTTTTACTGAACAGTTTTATTCTGAAATAAAGAAAACTGACATTTGTGTCTTTTCATGAAAAACACCAAAGGAAAATATTGGTGATTAAGGCTGGCATGCAGGATAAGGCACTGAAGATAAGGCTTCTTCTTCCTGCTGTCTGGAGAGAGTTTTCTTTCATTCATTTTTATGCAGCCTGTTGTATTGTACATTAATACTACATAGCTCGTGTCTAACCCACTTCTGTAATTGCCTTCGCAAAATCAATGTGGGGGCCATTGAGGGCCCAGTGATTTATCTGCAGTTTAGGGATACATTATGTGCAAGATGACTTCAGCAGTGGCCAGGTATGGGATTGAAGGGGTTTTTGCCCTTTTAGTTGCCAAAGTTAAGAAGAGTGGACTTCATAAAAATTAGGGGAAATTGTAAATGATCATGAGAAACCTGTTTTTTTTCAAAAGTGCCACAAAAGAATGGGAGGTGGGCACCAATCAGGAAAGGCCAAATATTAAAGGTTACTCTCCCTCTCTGGTATTCACTTTATTGACCAAACCATTTGCTAGAGATCACCAGATTGGTACTTACTCTTAAGAGGATGGATTTAGAATGAAATTGTCATTGTCTGTTAGTTTTTGTTTTTGTTTTGTGATTTGGTGGTTTTGGAAGTTGCTAATTTTCTGTAGCACCTCTAGAATGTGCATTAATTCTGTGAGGAGAAAAAATGGGATATGGGTGCATGTGCCTCATTTTTACAAATTATGCATGTACTCATTTATCCAGCCTTAAAATAGAAAGTCCATAATTCTGATTTAGTGTTGACTCTGTGTTTGCATTCATACTGTGTACCTGTGCACAGTAGGAATTACTTGCAAAAATTTTTTAGCCTTTTACCAAAAAACAGTAGACACTTAAATAGCAGGGGGTTTAAAGATGTTTTGCATTTTTTGTGTGTCTACACCAGTGTGAATTATATTATTCAAATAGTATTTTCTTTGGCAAATATAAAAGTTTCTCTTGTGTAAAGAAAAATAGTAATCAATTTTCAATTTGTTCAGTTGAATCTCTTCGAAATTCCATGTTAAGAGGCAAAAATGTTGTTGGAGTTATTTGAAGGCATTATAGTCTTGTCACCTAGCCTTTTTCAGAGATTTTTCATGGTTATCAGAAAGCATGTTGGTACAGAAACAACCAGCTTCTCCAGCTTAAATGAGGGGGAGACCCCTCCATATTAAGTAGAATAATAATAATAGTGCAAATGTAAAATACAGCTATATATTCTCAGGTTCTTGTCATTGCTGAATCTCTGTGTATTTGTAAATTGTTACTGATAGTGTCAGTACCTTAAAGTAGCTTTGCTTCCTCTGCAGACTTAGGCAGTGTCTGCATTTCCCTTTACACATTATGATTATTTGTCACCCCTTTTTTTGCTTCCACACAAGAAAGGGTAAGAGCTGAATGCTCAAGCAGGAAAATGTGCTTCCCAACTTGCAGAAAGTGCTGAGGAATCAGGTGTAGTGTGCCTTATGCCCTCTTTCTCAAGGTGTCTGTATCTTTGCCTTCTTTGAAACAGTGTTGATTTAAACCGTTGCTGTATCTTGTGTGTTTGTTCTGAGTCACTTTCAAACATAATCATCCCAGTGCTAAGGTTTTGGTGTGTTCATGTTTGAGCATGTGGGAATTGATATGCCTTATTTTCCTTCTGTGCCTTCTGGAAATTAGATTTTTAGCGCTGCCCTAAGATGGCTTTGAAGCCCTACAGGCAAGCTGGAATATCAAAGGGCTACAGGAATTCAACCATAATTGTTTTATGGCTTGCCAGAGATCAGCCCTATTTGTATAGGTAGCATAGAAAATAGCTGTGATTTAACAATTTGGTGCGATTTATATCCACCATAAAAATAATAAAAAAAGTTAAAGGGGTATTTTGGAAGCAGGAACTAAGCTGTAAATGCTAATTGCTTCTCCATTTTCTCAAAGGAACAAAAAGGAAACAGGGTTTAGAAAGCTTTCTATTGAAGAAAACTTAAAAAGGACCTTGTCTACTTTGAGGATATTTAATATTGTACTTGCACTGTGAAATGGCACCTTTTTTTTTCATTTAGTGCATTTAGATCATGCTATCCAAAATGTGCATATTAATATGAACTTATTTACTAGTAAGTCAGAAGGAGAATTCATGCAAATTTATGCAGCAGTATGAGTAAGTAGTCCAAGTGACCTCACTTCTGGAAAATTTGGATTAGTTTTTTTTCTTTTGTGAGTGTAAGCTTGATTCCCTTCCTTCTTCTGGAAGTCTTGCTCCAAATTACTTTCCATTTGTGACTGAAAAGTTAAGAGTGCCAAGCAGAAACTGTAGTTCGATATGTTCTTGGTTGGTTGGGGGAAGTACTCTTAGAAGTATTACTCTTAGAATACTTACTCTTGGAAGTATTGGTACTCTTATTTGGAAACCAGGGGTTGGGAAGCAGTGGATGCCTACTTGGCTGTACTGGGTACATTAAACATGTGAATATATATGTAAGGTAATCCCAGAGCCCAGTGTAGGGGAGTGATGTAAGGAAGAAGTGTCCTCTGGGTTACCATTCATTGGCTTGTGGTAAGAGCAAGTGCTGGAAGATAATGTCTTAGAAAAATGTAGCACTTAAAGAGATGTGACTTGGCATTAGAAGAACCTAATGCCCTGATTTGGAGGGCTGTTGCTGTGTCTCTCTGCATGTCTGAAGAGATGTGGAACTGCAGGTCACTTGTAAAGTAACAAAACTAGTTGGTAGCTGGTGAAAATTCCAGTACTTTACAAGGATACAGGGGCATCAAGGCAATAGTGCTTCAAGCACTTTTGAGCATTTAGTTGGGAATAGTCTATACTCTGTAAATGCATCAGACCATGAAATGAAAAAATGATCCAACTTAAAAATTTGGGACCCAGAAAAATCAATGATCCGGTACAGCTTGCTGAGCATGGCAGAAGCTAACAATTCTGTACCAGTACTCATCCTTTTGCTGTTCTGTGTAGGCCTGCAGATATCCAAGC
>VYZP01038747.1:0-13521 GCA_013400635.1 Hypocryptadius cinnamomeus | reverse complement strand
CATGAAATAAATGAGGGGCTTCAGTATTTTTTCTTCATAGCTACTTCAGTTTAGTATGCAAGGGAATGCTTCTGTTTTATTGCAATACTAAATTTCAGAGCCCAGAGAAAGAAAGAATATTGGCGTTTCAATCAGGGCAGCTTCACACACATGCAGCCCACTCAACTCAGTGTTGAAAGCTTTATGAAGGCAAGCCTGTAGGATATCCAAGAGATTACTTACAAGATTCTAAAGGATGGATTTTTACAAAATCCTTATAACACTGCCTGGTGCCCTTGTTGAAGTGAATTTGAAATACACTTGTGAGCTCCTCAGAGTCTGCAGACAATACTCATAAGTATCTGTGTGTACATGCCTACCTACATTTAATACAACAAACAGACAAATGCTTGTTTCAAATACAATGATAAGGTGTCAATATTTGAGGGTTTTTTTTTAATCAATGGTGTTTGTAAGGGCTACTAAAAATTTTCATTACCCCATCAGTCAATCAGGAAGCGAGCTTTGTCTCTGTTGTTTTAGCTTCTGAAAGGAAGCTGGAAGCATTGCACAGGAATATGGCAGTAGCAGCCACAAACAAGACAAGGTTTTATGGTCTCAGGTAATCACAGACTACACCATCTTATGTCTTAATATATTCTGAGGACCTTCTTGAGACGCTAATATTGCATGAGGAGACAATGTAACCCTCAGCACTATATACTCTTTCTTGCTAGAAAAAAAAGGAAACTATTCCACCTGTGCTAAAATGATTCTCAGAGGACCTGAAGATTTTCCCTGGCCAAATGATTAAATAAAAATGTCTTTAATTAACTGTAAATTACTTTGCCAAACACTGTGATAAAGGGTGCTGCTCAACAGAATCCAATAATACACACACACAAAAAAAGTTTTAATTAGTTACTTTATTCAGAAAAAATATTCTAAATGTGAAATTTTTATAGAGTCCTGGGAACAGAACTGACAGTTAATTTAAGTTTATACCATGTTTATAAATAACAAGAATGGACCTTGATATTAATATTTCACAGACAGGTAATACTTATAAACCTAACAATATACAATGTGATCAGTTTGCAATTGCTACATAATTAAAATTATAGCACAGTTCCCATTTTTAGATGTATTTTTCACCTGAGCTGATGTATCTGAACAAAGCTTTTTTGAGATATAGATGCCTGAATGTGAGTTAGAATGAGAAAGTACTGGAATCTGGGTAGAGGAAGAAATAAAATTAAGTAATCCATTTCTATAGAGAGCTTTTTGTCATCTCTGAGCACAAATTGCCTCAAATCAGTTTCCCTTATATTTCATCTCCTGTAACTTGGAGTTGCTGACATGTTACCATGGAATTTGGTTCCTTGCCTTCACATGGTGCTGAATTCATTCTGGTTTTGCTTATGTAATTGCTGCATTACTTGTAAAATTGTTTCGTTGCAATTAGTCAGCTGATGCACTGAGTCAGTAGTAAAATACAATGCATAGTTTTGTAGATGTAACCTCATTTATTTCACAAAAAGCAAGTATAGTTCATAACTCTCTTTTCTAGTTCTTTGAAAAACTTTGAATCTTTTTATTGCTATTTAAAATATAAGCCAAGCTGCATGGTGTGCACCACCGAGCCACTCATTGCTGCTTTTGGATGAGCAAAAAAAAGGCAGCTTCAGGCTTTGAATGTATCATATGTTTACTCTAAAGCTGGGCCCGAGCTTGCAACATGAGCACTGACATTTCAGTTTCCTTAAAGAACTAGCAAGTCTTCCCCTGCAGAAGATCTGATGAGAAAGTTCACCTTCTATGTGTTTCTGCACACTGAGAACTGTGTTACCCCGAGTGCAAACTCACAGAAATCAGTCACTACCTCACTAGCCTCAATGTTTTTCTAGTCTCAACTAGTTCTTCTCAGTGTAAGTCAGGGTGACAGATACTGACTACAACAATTCAATGAAAAGTACCTAATGTTATTTGTTTACATGGCAGTTGATTGTTGAGTCAAATTAACTGCACTTGTTTGTTCCTGAGCAAGATACTGTGGCAAAGTTTGGGCAGGTAACTGCACGTAAATTTACATAGTTAAGTCCTGTGAAATAAATTTGAAGTAGATGTGAAAAACCTTGCTCAGTCTCTTCCAGATTAGTAAGTAATGCTCATGACATGCCCACGGAACATTTCATCTTGTTTAAATGATAAAGTCCTTGTCCATTTGGCTGCATGGCACCTGCACTTGCTCTTCAAGATAGCACCTTCCACTGACACCAATGGTAATTGTAAAAGAGGAGCATACCTGTACTCGCAGGTCTGAGAAAATAACCCATGGAAGTGATAAAATCTCATTCAAGGGAAGGCAGGAGAATAAACCCTTATTTAGCTACTATCTGAATGCTATCATCTTCAGGTAGTTGAGCATAACTCAGAGCCAGAAGCACACTTGCTCTTCCAGAACTGGTTAAGAGGACAGGACCAAGAATGGGAGAAGAAAAGGAGCAAAGGGAAAGTCACTGCCCAATTGCCCTGCCAGGGATGGTGCAGTAATGTCAAACACATCATTTGGCTGTGGCAGCAGTTTTAAGGTAAAAATGGACAAAAGGGGCACAAACATTTTTCCATGCCCAGCATTATACTGTCCTGGACAATTGTTTCTGTCTCAGCTAGCAGAGCCATCCTCTGGGACCTTAGGTAGCCATTTACAGGTGACAATGGCTCTGCAAGAGACTGTAGCTCCCTATAGAAGGGAGTCCCAAGAGGCCCAGCTATGCCAGCTCACTTTCTTCCTCAGCTGAGATATGAATTGCCCAGCAGCCTTTGTTCAAGCACAGTCAGCCAACCAATTATATGCTGCAGATATGGCGTATATGCTGTACTGGAGTTGTTCACAATCCACATGTAACTCAAAAACCACCATTTAACCACCCTCGCCATAACCTCAATCTTTCTGAAACTGTGCATTGCCACTGAAACAATTGTTTTCTCCTGGTTTCAGGTGCCAAGAAAATCAGTGCACTCCACAAGTTTTATGACTTCTAGCAGTACTATTCACTTCAGACAATTGGATCAGCATTGTACAGCTGCTATTCCTGCAGTTTGTCAGCATTTGCCTGAGTTTATACAAAGGATAACACAGAGAGAGCAATTTGTCTCTTTGCCAAAAGAAAAGAGCTGGCATTTCTCTCCTGTGGAAGAAATGAAATGTGACAAAAATTCTGCGTAATTTGAATAAAGATGCAATTTGCTGGGGAAATCCATAAGCGGAATACAGCATTCTCCTTGGACCAATTTCATTTACAATAAACATTTGCATATTATGATCAAGTATTATACAAACAAAAAAGGCAGCTCTGCATGAAAAAAATCTTATTTAAGGATATCTGAGTCAGAAAGCTTTGGAGTCCTGATTTATTATGATACACACTCAGTGAGACTCATCTCTAATATTACAATTTCAGTAGACACATGATTCAGTTACACAACTAAAATGTAGAACTTAATTCATTTTCTTGCCTTTATTGACATAACCTTTTGCTGTTCATGTGGAATTTCACACTGTAAAAAGCTCATTTTCAACAGATTGAAGACAATTAGGAATATTCCTTCCTTGTTTCTCTGTTGTATATTCTAAAAATAATAGTGTAGTCCCATACTACACTCTGTTCTGTCAACATTAATTTTGAGCTGGGATGTGTGTACAGCTCATTTTTATCTCAGCCATACTATATTTTTGTAGTGTTAGAGTTGTTATCAAAATTCCAGAATTAAAATATGGGTTACTTCTAGAGACAACAAATTTTTCTTATTTGAGGAGCAAACTAAGGAAAATGACAGAAGAGAATTGTTTTGGTGCTAATAAAGTGTACCTTTTGCTCTGCTTAGTATGCAGCAGTGCAGAGTACAGTTTTCCAGACTGCAAGCCCTGAGGACATTCAAAGAAAGCCTGGGGAAAGCAGAGGGGAAAAAATACTCCTTTGCTTAGCCACTTCCACTTACAATTTAGTTTAAGCACAACTGCTGGCAGTTCATTAAATAGACAGGAAAGGTTTCTTTGCGAGGATCTGAAATGGTAATGATTCTGCAAAAAATAAAACTGTCCTGTTGCAATATTTAACTATCAAAATTCTGTTGCTTTCGTTATACTGGTGAAGGAAGAGGCAGAAGAAGTATCCTCTCCCTTGAAAATACTTGTGTAAGAAGTAATGGCAAAAGAACTATTAAGACTCCTGTGGTGCTTGAAAGAGAATGTTAGACATTTACCTTTGATACATCCTTTTCCATATTCTTCCATTTTCTTCTCACATTAAATGTGACATTTGACCCAAAGAGTTGTTGATGCAATATTATCGTATGCTATTAAAGAAGAGAGAAGTGATTTCACAAAAGCAGAGAAGTAATTAATACGTATTAGTTACCTTCATCAGAAAAATTGTAAATTGTATTAATACCCTGTATGAGAGCTATTACAGGAAAATACAGAAGTGTATGTTTATTATCATGCCCTGGTAATACTCATTGATCCTAGAAGTTTATTTTAACCCTCTTGTTCAATTTAGGGGCATTATAGTCTCCTATGCCGTGAGCTGCAATATTTAAAACCTCATTAATCCTATGACCTTGCACTTAACCTGTTTGCTCACTGTTTCCCTCTCTGTGGTAGCAAAGTATTTATGTGCTAGAGGTCACTGTATTATTATGGAAATTCAGCCAGCAGTGCACAACCCCACCACCCCGTGCATGAAGAAAAGATGCACAGATCCAAGATCAGGACAGAGACATCGACTACATGTGAGTATCTCTTTCTTGATGCTGTTGTAGGCAGTGTCCTACCAACACCCTGTTATCATGATATTCATGGAAAACAGCCTAGAATTTGACTAGGCAGAAGAGCCAGATACCTGGAAAAGACTACAGACCTGATCATACAATATGTACACATTTTGGGAGAGACTTACGGTTTAAGGCTCTTCAGAAACATTGTGCAATGTTTGGTGACAATGCATATACCATCTTTATTGAATATTGACAGTTTCCATTCTCCTCATATTTTGATAGCTTGTTCTTTTTCATTATGTTTTTGTCTTGTTTACTATAGAAGACAAGTAAACATTTAAATGTTTAAATGATTTAAATGTTGCTGAAATTTATCCAAATACCATTTAAGAGCTGTGATTTCTTAAAAGAATTATATCACTCCCAAAGTTGGAGTCAATGAAACACGGCTCTGTCAGTCCATAAGCACTGCATGACTGGAGAACAATTTATGGTGTAAATAGTCCTCTGCCCTGGGTCTTTCACAAGACTTTACTCAATTCTGCCAGAGACAACAGCACACAGCAACAGAAATTGCTGTAGTGAGAATGAAAGGAACCTGCTCCACAGAGTGGCCCACATACAAGTCCTGGCCAAGGCAATCAACCACCCTTCAAAAAAGCTTGAATTCTTGAGGTGTCTGCATTATGACAAAACCTGTTGGATGCTCCCATCCATTTCTGTTTGAGAGGCAAAGTTGTATAACAATGATCTGAATAGGAGCAATGCTTTATCTGAAGCATTATATGCAGCAAAAATGGTGCAAAGGAACACCCTATGACAATATGCTAATATATTTCACTTTTGGAGTCACTCGCAGCTGATTGCTTAATGGCAAACCTTACTGCTAAGATGAAGCTGGCAGAATTCCTATGTAATGATCTCCTGAAATCTCTTGTTAGTACTAAGCTCTGACTGTGTACTGACCCCTCTAGAAGCTCTCCCCAGTACACCAGGAAAGCAGGAAGTAACTGCTGAGATATGCATGTTACAGAAGTACCTTTAGTAAATCAGATACCCTAAGCCCAACATTAGCCCAGTTTTAAACTGAGATATGGCACTGGCAAACTTTACAATGGGTCACAAGTCAACTACTTTGCTTTTCACAATTTCAGGCAATTTTACTGTGCAAAAATATCAGAACTGGCTTTCAGCCAGTGAAATACTGCTCTCCTGTTTTGATCTTGTGTCTTGACAGTGTCACCATAATACACAGACACTGTCCTGTTTAGAACACACATAAGTGTGGAAAACATCCACACCCCGAGTCATCACACCTCACCCTCAATCCCAGCACTCCTGTCCAGGCCATCAACATAGAATCAAATTGTCTTCAAATTGCAACTGTACTTCATATCCCAACAATGTTGCTCTACGTATACAACGATTCACCTTACTATCCACCCACAACTAATAACAGAAAGGGGTGGAAATAAAAGATTTCTTCTTTTTTTCCTCATGATTATAAAGACTCAAACATCTGTGTGATGTTTAAGATCTGTTGATCTGTGATCAACTTTGTTAAATTTAAGACATTTAAACTGATAGTGTGAATCTGGGAAACTCACAGCTTCCCTGAGCCATGACCTGCGTATCTTTTCCAGAAGAGCAAGAGGCTGACGAGACAGAGCAGAAGATGATAAGCAAAGGGTTAACCCAAGCTTAATAGTGCTGTTCAGCCAGATGAAGAATTGTTTCCACCGGGTGAATTTTTGCTAAGTGTCATTATGACCAGTTAAAGTTTTTGTTGCCAGAAGGGATTTTCGTGACTGTGCATTTGTGCATGCAGGCAATAGTCAGTATTGTTAGCAGGTTTTTTTTAAACGGCAAAGCTAGCGTCTGCCAGAGGGGAGTTGAAAGTGACATAAATGGGCTAGGAAATCAGCAAGCATTGGCATGTGTAGTAACTGCTGAGGAACAAGTATGCAGTTGTGGCCATCCAGAGGCACCAGTGTCATTCTGACACCTGACACACGAATTTCTAGTCAGATTTGGTTACTTGGCTACTCGTACCTCAGCATTCAACCATGAGCGAGCATCCAAGATGGGCCAGAAGCAGGAGCACAGGCTGTCTGCAGAGCAGAAGGGAGGAGGGAGAGGGAGTGCAGCGGCTGCACAGTTTGCAGCACACTCTCGTTCGTCTCTGGGTACCTGCACAGGCAGGCCCTGCTGCTGTCCGTGCAGTGTCCTAAGCCCTGCTGTAAGGAATGTCACCAGCCACCCCTGGGACAGGAGACGGGCAGTGGCTGGGGGGAGTGTGCTCCCACGGGGAATCGGCCTCTCGGGTGTTCGGGCTGCCAGGGGCCCGCAGGGCGCTCAGCACGGGCGCCTTTGCTGAACAGCCCCTGGCAATGCGGAGAAGCAGGCAGCTTGAATTCAAGCTTGATGTATTGTGTGTTCATGAAGATTAATCAGCTTTAAGCTTATGCTCATAAGCCAAATGCAGCATGCATCAACACTGCTGTACTTATGTTTCATTTATGTCAACAGGATATTCCTGTTTTCTCTAGTCAAAGTCAGCAATGAAACACTTGACTCCCGCTGGCATCTTTCATATTAAAAAGGATTTCTCACTGTAATACCTGGGTCTTGTAGAGGATAGCTTAAGGGCATACTTCACATAAAGTGCTTGACGATTCTGAAGTCAACAAAGCAGATTTTTTTTTTTTTTTTTAAAGTCCACCGTTTATAACTGAAAAGACGATGAAACCTTGGTGCCCCGAGGAACGCGCTGACGCTAGGGTTGTCCTGCGGTCACTGTGGGAGGCCGAGGCAGCCACATGCCGCTCCCTGCTGAGAACGCGGGAGGTGATGATGGGATAAGGGCATCTCGACTGCGGCAGCAGCTCCCGCCCCGTCGGCGCCCGTGGCCCAAGGGCAGGGCCGGGCCACTGGAGGGGGCTGCGCCCTCACTCAAGATGGCGCTTCCAGTGTCTCCGACGGGCTCTGACGTCATGGCTGCCGCTGCCCAATTACTTCCGCCGGCAGCGGCGTCCGTTTGCCCTCAGTGAAGATGGCGGAGCGCGGCGCGGAGTGCCGGCGGCTGCGGTGAGGGTCGGTGTGCGGGGCCGGGCTGGCGGCGGCGGCTGTGCGAGCAGCGCGGAAAGGCGAGGCGGAGGGAGGCAGCATCTGTGGCCGGGCGGGCGAGAAGGAAGGCTCCCCGCAGCGCGGCCGCTTCTGGGGAGCTGGGCACATGCGCGGCCGTCAAATGGCGGCCGGGGCCTGGCTGCTGCGTGCGGCCCGGGCCGGCTGTGGGGCTGGGGGATGCTCCGCTTGCCCACCGCAGGCTGCAGGACCCCAGCCGGTTGTGCCCCAGAGCCCTGGGTTCTCTGAGAGCCGCCGGTGTCTCCGCAAGGAAGTGTCGGTGTGTTCTAACAATTTACAGCGAGGCAAATGAATTAGCTGTGAGATGCTTCTCAAAGTTTTCGTCATAGGAAAAGATTAAATAACACGAAAATTTTCATTTCCACTGCAGCAGCACTTGCTAATGCTTTATTCAAAATAGAAAGGACTGTTTCTGTTTTATAAGATAGTTAAGTATTTGGCATAATCAGAAAACTATAAATCAAAGGTGAAAGTACTTCCCAGTTATTAACTCTGCAAGTATTAACCTGCGTGCAGTAAATTGTGTACACAATACAAATATACAAAGTTGTGTCTATACATACAGCTTGTTTTAGGGCCCCACATGGAGGCTGTATGGGACTATTTGTCAGCTGCTGTTGGAAGCAAGTCATAAAGTTGTTTCTGCCAGCTGTCCTTGTACTGGCAGTATTCGTAAATGCTGCGTTGGTGTCCATACGTGTGTCAGTGCCATAAGATGGGAAGGAGCTATTATAAGTTGCCCTAATATATCTCAGAAGTTACATTAGGAACGATTATCTGACTGCCTTTTCTTGACAGATGCGCCCCAGTGGCACACAGCGCCGAGTTCCCATGTACAGCATGAATAATCCGCTCCATACCTGGCTTCTCTTCGGAGCTCACGGTTTTTTGCCAATACTTCTAATCTGACACTTCACCAGAGGCACTTCTGAGAGTTTCTCAGTGTTTTTTTACCACAGGGGTCATAGGGCACTGCTATTATGTCCTGGGTACAAGTAGCAGTCAGACAATCCAATGAGGATATATTTGATGAAGATGCAGATGAGATGTATCTACTACAGAAGGAATGGAACAGCACTATGAAAAAGAGATTGAAGGTATTTCTATAAAAATTATTTAATGTCGTTTTTAGCCATTTTAGATTTACTGACATTTAACTTGATATACATGTGAATGATTTAAAGGGAAAAGTAAAAGTATCTGCTTAAAAGTTATTGTGGCATACTTTCTTCTGAATATCAGGAAAATACAGCAGAAATTTACATAAACACTACTTAGTAGTCACCAGAGCAAAGTACTGTTTTATCAAAAGACATTGACTCCTTCTGCACAACCATGTGCATTTATAAAAGGCAGTGCTGAATTTTGATGCAAGCTGCTTGCTTTGTACTTGTAGGTATAGCCCTAGTAAATGTAGGGCAGCAGAGCTGAACAGTGCTAATAAAGACATGTGAGACGTTTGGGGTTTTGAGTTACTCATCAGTGAGAATGTAAGATATGTGACTCCATGTGCAACCACAGTTGGGCGTTGTGGTCTGTGTAGGTCTTTGGTTGATTTATTCTCCAAGTGAAATATCCATTTTATGAAAGCTGCTTTCCACAGCCTTTGCCTCTCTGCAGTTCTGCAGGGAACAAAACAAGTTCATAAACATGAGTTTGACAGATACTGTGTCATTCAGGGTGGGGCCAGTAGGGCTCCTCTGCTCACAGCTGAGCAGCGTTTGGCTGAAGAACATGGATGGAAACGGTTGTGTAGGCAGTTGGTGAGGAAAGGTATTACAGCAGACCTGGTGTCGTTTCCTTCATCTGAGTTCTGTGAGAACACTGGTTTTCTTAAGGAACTGTTTAGTGTTCTTACAGAACACTAGATTTCTTATAGAAATCCCTCTGGTATTTTTGAGTAGATACTGCAAAATCTTGAAATGTTATTGAAGCTAGAGTTGTATGTTGGGCAAAATAAATTTTTGTGTTCCAGCCTACTTTTCTAGCAAGGCCACCATTAGCAAATAAGAGTTTTCACTTTTGTAGCTTGTCATTTTGATACAAAAAAAAGTTAATAATTATTAATCTTGTAATGTGGTTATAATATAAAGAATGTAATTTGCATTACAATCATTAGCTGTTTACTTAAAGAAAGCAGTCCCAATGTTAAGTGTATTTGTATGTGACTCAGTCAATCACTGTCTCTTTTTCTGGTATAACTCTTGAATGGAGTGAGGTCCAGCAAATAAAGGAGCAATGCTCAGCAGTTAATTTTGTGAAAATAAATAGATTCCATGTAGATGGATTACAGTCTGCTAAAAGGGAAGACTGGAAGACTGCATGTCTTTATAGATAGAAAAAGGAAGTCTATGTGGTACTTCTAAGTCCATTTCTCACAAAGGAGTTGGTAATCATTAAAAGCAAACATGCTAATTTTTTTTGATCTTTCTAAAAGAAGTTTCCCTCTTTTCTCACTTTCTGGGAATACTTTTGGGAAAAGTAAAAAACTACATCTTACAGGTCAGTAAATTATAATATACTGCAACAAGCATGTTTTGATTTGGCAGTGGGGGTAGCTGTGAAGGATGTTCAGATATAGAAGCTGTAACTAAGAGATGTGATACTTATTTAAACTTTTTTATTGTTATTGTTATGTATTTGTCAGAGGTCCACTTTGTCATGTTGTGACATTGAGCAGCCTGTTTCACTGCTTTTGTTACAGGAAGGCTATAGGGATGGAATTGAGGCTGGGAAAGAACTTGCACTCCAGACAGGCTTTAATCAAGGTTACAGACACGGTGCCAAGCTGATGATTACATGTGGCCAGTTCAAAGGAACCCTGAAGTAGGTTACAAACTCCTTAAGGTCAAGTGTATGTGGAGGGTGTGTAACAGGGGAACACACATACAAGTTTTTGTTTGTTTTAATTAAAAAACCAAACTAACCAACTAAAAAACAAACAAAAACCAAACAAAACAAAAAAAAAAGACCACATTTTGAAACTGTCCAAAGTGAGCCACCTGAGAATTCCTACATCTTGAGAACAGGGAATGCCTACCTGGATGTAGAAGTATAATTTCTAAAAAGTCTCTTTCATTTACTCTTCCAGAATTGTCTAAATCTTCGTATTTAAGCTTAATATTTAGTTCTACTGCCTGAATTTTCCATAAATCATGAATTATACATAAATGTATTTCTGATACATAGATACCTTGTCACATTGCTGTCTATCTACCTCCACCAAGTGGAGATCTATGTAGATGAATATAATCACTTTTGTTGTTGTTCATTTTTCAGTGCTCTCTTATCCTGGTGTCATTTTAATGGACATGATTCTGCTCTACGTACGATAAATAATCTTCTTGATGTGGTTGGAAAGCATGAAGATGATGTGCTTAAGTATCTGAATTCTACTGAAGAAGAGCCACATCTTGGACACATTTTAGACTCAGTTCAGGACATGGACCTTAATCACACAGCTGGGACAGAGCACAGGGAAGTTAAAGATGGAAAACAAGACGACTGTGGCAGCTCCGGTGAAAACATTTGTAGGAATAATGGTGAGGTTGGTTCCTTGAAGTTTGAGTGCAGCAAGGCAAACCTCTGCACAGCTCCTGAAAAGTCAACCCTGGCTTGGGTTAAAATGCAGACTGTTTGGTTAGTAGAGCAACTGGGCTTATCACTGGATGTACTCCATCATGTCCAGCAACTGGAACATTAGTTTTCCTGTCTCATGGTACTTCAAACTATCACAGCTGATTTTGATACTTAGTTTGTGGGCCATGTACAGGCTGATGCATCACTTTTGCTTTAGGAAAATCTAATTTTGATGTTTTACAGTAGAAGTAATTTTTGTAAATCATCGCCATGATTTTGGCTCTGGGCAAAACCCTTCACTTTCAGCCTTAAAGGCAACATTCACAGAAAGGGGCAGTGACTTTAAAGCTTTACAAAGAGTTACTAAACATGTTTCTGCTTTGTGTCAGGAGGTCCCATTTCACCCTAATTTTTTTCTTGGCAGCAGCTTGGAAATGAAGTGGGTCCATTAAATAGCTCCTCTAAATTGGTCCCCTGCAATATCAAAAGAGTAAATGCTCAGTGCTATGGAAATGGTCAGTGTTTTTGCAGAATAAGCTGCTGTTGATGATATGCTATGTGCAAAGAGAACATGATATGCTGCTGATTCCTAGAGTGCTGTGACTCTGTAGTCACTTTTTGTCAAATTCTTTGTTATCTTTTCTACCCATGATGCAATGCACTTTCACGGTTAGAAACTATTTTTCCCTCCTTATATAGTTATATTTGTCACTTATGCTGAAAATTCACCATTTTCCTTCAATACAGAATTGCTGAATTCATTGTTTTACTTTTAGACATCTACTCTTACCATGTCAGACCACACTAAACATGCTTCCAGTCTAATGAACATCCTTTTGTTATTTTTGTATTTTGTTAGTCCATCTAGCCTGAACTCTTTCCCACATTCCAATAATATTTTTCTCAAACTCTTCAAGGAAGCCAAACTTATTCAATACCTCTTAGAAATACATCAGCCACACATGCCTATTTCTGATTATTTCGTATTTCTGTAACTATTCTATATTTGACTTGCTTTCCCATTGCTTCCCTTCACTATAGCTGTAAATTGCTCTGTTCAGGAAGTTTTTTCTTTGTGAATGCCTCTGTTTTACATTAATTAAACTGATTTATAGTAAGATCCTAGCTTACTTGTTGGAAGTTTCCTGTAACTCATTCTTATTAGAGACAAATGAAGTCCAGACGTAGGCAAAGTAAGATTTTGAACAGTAAACTATAATTAAAAAAAAAAAAATCACAAAGCCATTTCATACTTAGAGGCAAGAAAAAATCCAAGGCAAAAATTCCTTGTTTTTCAGAGCCTGACTTTTATATAACAGTGTTAATGAAGACTGTTACCCTGTCAGAGTTGACAGACTGTAAGTTTGGTTTCCTTTCAGTGCCACTTCTGCTTTAGGGGTAAGCAGAACTGCAGTTCAGAGTCTTGGGTTGAATGCATTTGTGAAATAGCGGACAAAGAGGGGCATCTGCATTAATTGTGTATATACAAAAATTGTTCAAGTAACTTTTTTTCAGTTTATTTAGCGTAATATTGACATGGATAAACATTACTTTTCTTCAAATGCTTGTCTTGTGTTACAGACTGTATCATGTATCTTAAACACAGATTTCTTCCATATTCTGGTAGAATATGGTGCAGACAGTGTTGGAATATATATATAATTTTCCTAACTAATTTTTAATTAATTGTTTTAACTAATTGTAAGCAGTGCCCACTTTTAGCCAACACCACTTAAGTTTCTTCACCGACCTGCTTTGATCATTAAATCACTGAAACCTTGAGTTTGTTAAAACTAAGCCTGACAATCTTCAATGAACAAAGCCAAAGGAATTTGAAGATTGGGCATATGGGATCTTAAATTTATGGCCATTCAAGGACATTAGAGTAACCAGAAGATATGGAGGAGATTAAGGCCTGGAAAGTTGGAGAAAAAGATAAAAGAAGGAATAAAGGATGTGGACCAGATTAGCATGAAAAGAAATCAATAACTAAGAGGGGGTTCCTTGGTATCACCCAGAGTTTCCAGTTTGGCTGTAGAG
>VYZP01038743.1:0-19815 GCA_013400635.1 Hypocryptadius cinnamomeus | reverse complement strand
CTGGGATCAGTCATGGATTAGAAGATTCTGATTCTTCATAAACCCAAACAAGAATTCCCTTTAAAGTACAAGCCATGAAATACTGAAAGCACAAACTCTTGCAGTGGTTCTACTTATGATCCTCTTCCTCTATGAGGCAGGTTGTAGTCATGTGTCATTCACACTCCTAAATTACTGTAATAGTAAATCAAATTAATAGAAGGTGAACAGTTTAAATAAAATCTTTAATTGCTTATTTACAACAAAGGCAATGAGTTGGCAAATTGAAAATCATGATTTTCACTTTCTCACTAACTTCAGATACAGCAAGTACATACTCAGCTATAAAATATGCAGCCTAGTGAGTAAGGCGCAATATTTACATCACACTAGTACTGCAAAAAAAGCACTTAAGATGAATTTACTGACAGCCAGAAGTTAAACATTTATCCTGGAAATGCTAACAATGCTGAAAAAGAAACTTAAGATCTTGTCATTTAAAAAGTAGTGCTCTACTGGTTTGGTTGTTTTTGTCAGATTGCAAACATGCAATAATAGTAAAAACCTGATGATGGGATAAAAACAATACCTCTCTGACACTGTCAGTTTTTGCAAAGTAACATTTTGATACAAGTGTACTGCTTCTTGGGCTGAAATCTAGTCCTAGTAACTCCAGTATTAGACTACTACATAGTTTTACCTCAGCAAAGGTCTTCTCTGGGGAAAAAAAATAGCTATTACATTTGAATCCAGGCTATACGAGAAGCATAATACAATCACACACAGACACAAATTTAAGAACACAAATTATTACAGACACAAGATATCCTGCTTTAACAGCTTAAAAAAAACTTAAGTGTTAAAGAACTTACTGCAGCCCAAAATAAAGAAATCAGTTTTGTTTTCTACTTCCTGTTCAATATCCTTTATTCCCCCTCTATGTATTTTAAGGTAAGGAACCATTATTCTTATTTTAGAAGGCTAGGGAAAAGAATAGTCAAGGTAAGGTATTAATCCAAAACCTACCATCCTGCCTGTCTCTTCTGGATATAAAAGACTTACAAACTATGAGCCTCAAAGACAACAGATACACCAACCATATGATCTGGGCATGGACTTTGATAGCAAGGCCTGCAGGGAATGTTTTCTTTGTAGAGATTCTTTACTAATGCTTGGTAGTAACTATCTTCATGAAGGGACTTTATTTAGCTATGTAGGAATGGGAAGAAGGTGGCATTTGTACAGAAGCTATCATTTCACCCACATTCATTCAGCACTGAGTATGGAAGTTAACCATCATTAAGACAAGCAAAGTTAACACAGTTTTTGCTACTGCTCTCCTTAAAATACATTATTGAAATTAGGCTTTCTCATTACTAGTAGTACTTGCACTTCATTTTTATATGAGCAGAGGATTTTTTTTTTTAATGTTTCTTTTGCACTAATGAAATTTAGTGTAATTTTGATATGATGTGGAAGCATTTAGCAGTTTAAGGAGATGATGCTTAAATTTATGCAGAAACCTTTACAGTGTGCGTGTTTCATATCCATGGGGTACTCACAGATGCTCACATCCATTATAGATTCTGGATTCAGATGTCAGTTACAGCCATACCATATCCTCTTCCCGCCCATGCAGCAGCTTTCCCAAGCTTTTCAACTTCCGTCCTTAACAGTACATGTTAACAGGACACATGTGGCAAGTATGTAATGACTCCTTGACACATTCAAAGAAAAGGCAAGTTTAACTTTTATCCAGAGCTTTCTCTGCTAAGTTGTTCTCTAGTTCAGGTGATTCCTCAGCATCCTGACTGGCAGAAGGGTTAAAAATCCCATCGACTGCAGGGGCTGTTGTCGGTGTTGTGAGAGGGGTCACAGTGTGTCCAAACCCCTGATAGTGACCCATGGGTGAAGATGGCATTGAAGAAGCATCAGAAATTGGGTCTTGAGTAGATGAAGACAGTAAACTTGTATGCTCATTTTGTTCATGATCCTCAGCAAAAAACATTTTCCTTGGCTGGCCCAAAACTGTCCTCCCTAGAATTATTCAAAATGAAAAGGTTTTTTAATCCTTCCAACACTAGTCTTTGAACACATCAACTCTAAAACAGTCATGTTAAATTGGAAGAGAAGTCTTTGTTTTGTATTAGTTTTACATGGGCATTGTTACTTTTAATAAAAGAAAGTATGTCTTTCCATTTAAGAGAACAACAACTTACCTAACCTTTTCTTTTTAAAAGAAAAATTAAAAACTAGACTCTAAATCAGTCAAGAATTCTGGAAAGAAAAAAGTGCCAGATATATTATGAAATCCTCTAGGCATGCAGCTGCCACTGATTTGGTAATGGAATGTTCTCAGGCTACTATAAAGGCGGGCAATAGTGTGACATGAAGCTGGAAATACAGATGCTGTTGATAGATTGCACAAATCCTGTCTGTTACTTACCCACATTTCGAACCTGTTCGGAGATATCTGCCCTTAGATCAGAAATATCCCACATTGCAAGGAAGGAGTCAAAGCATGAGCCTTCTTCAGCTTCTTGAACATAAGGTTTATAGGAAAAACTGTAGTGATGTGCAATAGCAGCCAGAAACATCTCCACACAAATGATAAAATCCTGCAATGACAGAGACACTGACTTAATCATTCATAACTGGAGAAAAATAGTTCTGGGTTTCTTCTACAACTGAAAGGCTGCAATTGCCCTGGGATACTGACATCAGCTACTTTTCTACCAGGATATTCCTGGCAGCTTTCAGAGAGCCATACATACAGGACTTTACTTAAACAGATACTTCAACAAGCAGCAGCTCTACAATGAATACCTGCAAGAAGAAATGCAAGGCTATCCAGACATGTTTCAAGGGGCAACATTCCTTCTGCCATGGATATAGAAGTGTTAAGCATAAAGCTCACATGGGCTCATTGGCTGAAACTTAGCCCAGCTTAGAATAAATCATTACTAATCAAGCCTGTGTTATTTCCTTGAGTATTTCCAAGTATTTCCTTGAGATCAGTTATGTCATCTTACATATAACCATTTCTCCCCAGAAATAACCATCTGCTCCTACCTGTAAGCCTGTAGCCACAGCTTCCACACTTTGCCAGTCCCAAGTGTGTTTCTCAGAAATAACACCAACTTTCACCAGCAATGCAATGAGCACAGCCTGCCTATAAAGAGAATTTATTATAAGAAGTATTTAAGAATTGTAACAGTAGTGCCAGAATTCTGCAAGCAAATCTGGTCATATGTATACACAGGATGAATCTCAAAAAAAGCTTTTCTGTTAATATACTTAGATTTTAAGAGGAGGAAACAAACTTAACAAGAGATGTCATTCATCCGTGACCCTGAAGACCAACAGAACAGAGAACCAAAGGAGAGTTTGTTGCTCCAGTTAGTCATCAGAAAAAGTTCCTTCTCTTTCAGGATGTTGCTGTAGCTCAGAGAGTAATGCTCTGATAGTCAAATACACTCCCTCATTAGCAGCTAAGTGTGAGCAGTGCTCAAACAGCAATTTTTATTTAATTTTCAGTAACTTATTTTGAAAAAGTAGGTTTTTTTACTTTTAAAAGAAAAAAAAATAGTTTTGAAATAACTGCAAGATTCTAAAATAAGTTATGTTCTTGAGAATCACCTTACAAAAGAGCAAGTCTAAAAAATAATCTTAAGTGAACAAGACTGCTCTCTCCAACACAGTAGTACCCTCTTCCCCTCACTGCAGCTCACTAAGATTATGGGTAGACATTTTAAGCCTTCTAACTTCAGTAACAAATCCAGCCTTTTTAGCTCTTTTACAATCTGCCCTGAGAGCAAGAAGTAACAAGTAAATAATCCACTTACCAGAAAGAAACAAAAACTACCATCTTCACACAAAGGAACTTGCCAACAGGCTGGATAGGGTTCAGTTCCTCACGCAGTACTTTATAGAACAGCACCAGACAATACATGGCAAACTGACAAGGAAAAAAAAATTAATGAAAGTTTTCAAATCCATGTTTATTTTGTGAGGGACTTGTGTTACACTATCTCTACAGTTAAAATATGTATCATAGCATGAGATAACCTTAAAATGCTATCTGTTTTTTTTAAAAAAAAGACTTTCTGTTTTAAAGCACTTTCTTTTTTTCTATTCCTGAAATTCCAATCATTTCAACCAGGACACAGAAGTTCGTGCTGCTGTTGGGACTGCTGTCACAGCAGAAAGCAATTACAGCTCCTTCTGTGACGGTGACCCATCAAACACAAGGGTGGCAGCAAGAGGAGGACAGAATTTCCAAATGATCCCAGTTGTTATGCTGTTCTGACTCCTGCTACTGTTGTCAAGAGAAGTAAAGGCAATCCATGGACTCCAAAATGAAACTCTCAATTTTAGGGGCTGACATCTTACCCTGACATTATCTGACAGATGACCCAACAAAAAAAGGTGTTAGGTAGGCCAGACTCTCAGCACTGCACACACCATTTTAATTTCTGCCTGTGAATGTTATCACCATTTTTAACACAGAATTTTTAACATATTGATTCTCTGTATGAGTGCTGGGAGGAAGCTGTGGGGGCAAGTGGAGTCATCTCTTACCAGAGGGGGCAGGTCTGCAGCTCTAATGCCTGGGCCATACCACCTCACCCATCAAATAATTTGGGGTAGAAAGGCGCTTGCTTTATGGAGCTTCATAGTAAAAATAACAAAGTTTTAGATTATCTGGTTTTCCAGTGTTTTTCACACGTAATATTTAATGGAAGGCAATTTTGACTTATAATAGAAAATATTCTACCTGTAAGAATTACCAGACATTTACACAATCACTGCCAACAGTTCACATAGAAGATTCACATATTACTGATGAATTCCAAGAGCAGAAAGCTGTACCCCTGATACTTACTAGCTGTGACATGTTGTTAAGTATAACTAGGTAAGTCCACGCATTGTTGAAGCTGAAGTTTCCTTCATCATACACTCCCACCAGTTCACAAATTCTGGAAGAATTTTTAGAATCAATCACTATGGAGTAACAGATAATTTCCCTCAAGTGCTACTTCTTTGCTATATCAATCAATCCTTAGAATTCAAAACCTCTTCTGGTACTCAAATGTCGGCATTGGGGGCCTGCACAAGAATCAGTTTCCAACAGCACATATATATATATTAGAAATACTTATATGGATATTCATTGTGAGTAGCAACTTTTTTCACACACAGAATTAACAGTAATGACCATCAATGCAAAGCTCATGAAATTAAGCTTTCAGCATCATCATGCCTGACTGCCTACTGTTCCTTTACAAACACAGGCTGGATGATATGAAGGCACATGGTCAAACTTGTCACATGTGATGTTTAAAAAAATTTTAGAAGTTACACGAAACCTGCCTTTAAAAATTCTCAATTGTTGAAGTCAATGAAAAAAAGGGAGGAATAAAGTATCTAAAAATTAAGAGATAATAAAAATGTTTTCCCACCCCAACAGTACTTCACATTCTATCCCACTGATTACAGAAGCTGGCATTAAGTATTTATGATTTAAATTCTGCAAATAGTCATTTGCTACAGAAAAGCCATAAAGAAATCATAAGTTGATTCAAATTGTTGGGATCCATTTAGCATGCAACATGAGTCTGCTTTCAAACTGCCTTGATCCAATACAAAGGGCATGAAAATTCTTTCCAGTGTAACTCAAAATCATATCCTGAAGATCAATATTAATTATTTATCAGTGTACTTACAAAGCAATAATGGTAGTAAATGGTCTGACAACAGTGTACTGCAAAACACCCAGTTTACATCTAAATAATAAAACTCTGAAAGAGAAACACAAAATTCATTGTACAAGGATTTAAATACAATTCTCTTATGGATGATTCCTATTCTCAGTAGATTTACTAAGGTAAATTTTAATTTTATGGTAATTTCAACTTCTACATCCAGGACTTACGATGTTGCATCATATGGTGTGTACAAAATACACAAAAGAGCTGGATTTTTACAGACACATTACAGGAAATATTCAACGATTCACTTATTTTAGTGAAAAGCTTCTGACTGGGCTAAACAAAGAGAATGCAATTTTTGTTGTGTTTGAAGATGTAAGAAAAACTTTGAGTCTAAATGTAAGATACTTAAAAATCATAATAATTACGCTAAACGCTTAAGAGAACCAAAGCTCTTTGCCCGGTATGGCAAACCGTATAAAGAAGCTGTGACCACTGAAGCCCACCTTCCCTTCCCCTCATCCCAAACAGCTTTATCAAAATCAAAATCTCCTGAGAGAGAGAGATTTTATCAGTTTAAGCATTCAGAAATAAACAGTATAGATGCATAAGGCCTTTCACCCTTCATCTGAAGTAAAAACAACAGGCTACTCAGTCTACTCCCAATTCCACATGAGGTTTTTGACAAATAGCAAAAGAAGCAGATTCCAGGAGACCTTTTTTAAATATTTTTCAAAAATAAGAAAGTTTCCTTCAGCACCCCCTGAGTCAATCCATGCATGTTAGTAACTAAGTCCAATTCACAGGATGTTTTATAGCTTGATTGTCACTCGTCCACAGCTGCTTTCAGCAGGGGTTCAAAGCTGATCCAACACACACAAACCATAAACTCACTCCATCAAGCAGCAAATGTTATGCTGCTAAATATGAAAACAAAATGTCTGGATCTGCCTACACAGCCTAAAGCTTGAAGATGTCATGGTATACTCACTCTCCCATAGCCCAGGACGGACAGCAACAGAGAGGGGGCAGATGTCTCTGCTGATCTTTCGCTTCTATTATTAACACCAGGTTTGGGTACCGGTTGGTTAAGTAATTTGAAAGAAAAACCATAAAGTTATAGATGACATAAGCTTCATAGCATTCTCGACATGTATCCACATATATTGCAATCTTGGGGTATTTCAAAGCTATCCACTGCAAGAAGAGAGGTACACAAAAGGTTATGTGCGAGAAAGACAAAAGGGATTCCAACGACAACACTGGTTCAGCAAGCTCTTGAGCCAGCAGGCACTGATCAAACTGGGCTGGGAGCACTGGGCTAAGGGGAGAGCAATGCTACAGCTACAAAATGACACACACAGGTGAGTTTCAGACCAAAACTGGATTTTTTATTTTTAGTGAAACTGTGGTTATGGATCAACCATCAGAGCTCTCAGTTTCTGACTATCACAATGCTGTTGTACTGCACAAAGAATGTTATCCTTTGTCCCCTGAACCAAAAAGGAATCATTTTAGCACTAAGCATAACTCAGGAAAGAATTCTAGTAAGGAAGGCACAGCACTGAATTTTTGGGCAGTTCTTGGATCAGTCCTGCTTCCACTTCTGCTATTAAGATGGAAAGGCCAAAAGCAAGCTCCTGTCATACCCCCTTCCACTTCCATCATAAAGGATACACAAGGACAGGGTTAAGAAAGGTTATCAAAAGCAACCCCAAATCTCCAGCAGAAGAACGTGGTATGACTAGAACTATGCTTCTGACATACTCCATAAACAGGAATGCCCAGAAGTTTCTAGGACTACCCCCTCCATGCAGCACAGTTTCTGCCTGACACTGTTTTCCCTCACTCCCACAACAAACAGAATTTGGTTGAGCTGGTAACAGTAAGAGAACACTTACACTGTCTAAACTGTAAATCGGCACCATCCACAGAATCCTGTTACAACAACAAAAGAACATTTTAGATTACTAAAAGTATTTTTAGTCTGAATTAAATTGAATATTTGTAGCACAGGTAAAATGTGAAATATTACCTTATTATTGGTTTCTGTAATTCAGGTTGAGTATAATGGACTAAGTGTTGCAGTATCCCCCAGAGAGATATTGGAATAGTCATTAGCAGAAATATCCCAGCAATAAACCATGCCTTGGTATGAATTCCAACCTTGAAAGATCAAAATTTCAGTCTTAATACTGTCAAGTTATTACAAGTACACAAGATATTCCACAAAAACAGAGTAATGCCCAGTACTCAATTTACTGAAACCCACAAAAGATTCCTTGTTTTATGTATGGAACTTGTCTTGATCCAGTGCTGCATTATAAAGTTTCTGAAAACCTGTGGATTTCAAGTCTTTTTAGCTTCACAATCAAGTTCCAAAGAGTAAGCAAACAGTTTTTGTTTAACAAACTGAAATAGATATGGATGTAGATACATAAAACCTCAATGTCTGCTAAAACACAGGGTTGAAATTTTAAATCAAAGCTCTCTGAAAAACAACTAATAATCCTAAGTGCCAAAACCTGAGAAACATAGGAGACTCTTCTCAGTTTCCTTTCATGAGAATCGTCCCTCTGATCCCCTACTTTATATCAACATCCCATGTCTCCTGCTGTTTTCAAGTTTTACTTCTGATCAGTTTCTCTACAAGTATCAGACTTAATGGTACAAACTTGGATATAAACATCTATTATGCTGAACATGCATTATGCATCAGAACAGGAATTCAAACCTGAACATTCTAAACACACTCAAGACAGATCTTACTGTCATTAAGTCCTGAAAATTATACCCTGAAAAAGCCTACTTCCAGGGCCACAGACCTGCATCACATTGAACAATACATATATTTTAAGGTTAAAATTTCACTTCTTGTTAGAGAAGCGATGTGATCATATGTGTGTGTAACTCACACACCACAGTTATGGTACCACCAGCATGAAAGAGGAGCTTCTCTATCCATAGAGATGCTCTACTGAATTCTCCAAAAACAGACAAATACCTTTATGAGTACTAAGTTTAAAAATCTAAGTTCTGGGATGAACTTATGGAGAGAGTCAGACTCTTCTTGGGGGTGCCCAGCAACAGAATAAGAGGCAATGGGCAGAAACTGATGCCCAGGAAGTTTCACCTGACCATGAAGAAGAACTCCTTTACCGTGCAGGGACAACGCAGTGGGACAGATTGTCTAGTGAGGGTGGGGAATCTCCCCTGCCAGAGATATATGTGCCATGTGAGCAGGGAGANAGAACAGTCTGGACACAATCCTGTGCCATGTGAGCAGGAAGATTGGACCAGGTGATCCACTGTGGTCCCCTCCAACCTGACCTATTCTTGGCACTTTGAGACTCTTGGCTGACTTGAATTTCTTCAGAATTGTACCAGCTGTTCAAACACCAATTATTATGGAAACGGAAGAGGAAAGAAACACTGCTCTGTTCCTCTGAAGTTCACTAGGGCTTTAGCAGCAAGACAAATGAGTCCAGCAGCACCATGACACTTCTCCAACCTGTCCTTTCATGGAATGCGTCAGGCTGGAAGGGACCACAGTGGATCATCTGGTCCAACCTCCTTGCTCAAGCAGGTTCATCCCAGAGCACATGGCACAGGATTGTGTCCAGATGGTTCTTGAACATCTCCAGCAGGGGAGACTCCACAGCCTCTCTGGGCTATCTGTTCCTGTGTGTGGTCACTGCACAGTGATGAAGTTCTTCCTCATATTCAGGTGGAACTTCCTGGGCATCAGTTTCTGCTGTTGCCTCTTGTCCTATTGCTGTGCACCACCGGACAGAGCCTGGATCCATCCTCCTGGTACCCGTGATTTCGATACTTTTATACTTTTCCGATGAGGTAACACATTTCCCCGCCGCCTCCCTGCCCGGGGCCGAGCCCGCTGCTGCCAGCGGCCCCGGCGGAGCGCCGCCGGCCGCGCCCCTCACCTCCAGCTTCTGCAGCTCCCACACGCAGAGCGGCACCACCACCAGCAGCCCCACGATGTAGAGCAGCACCACGAGCGGCCGGATCCATCGCCGCCAGTTCCCGCAGGTGCACGGCATGGCCGCGGCGCCGGCGCTCCTCGCACCGACCTCAGCGGGCCGGCAGCCCCTGCGGAGTGCGCATCACCGGCGGGGCCGCCGCCTCAGCTCCGTGCCTCGGCTCCGTACCCCTGCTGCTCTCCGTATCCCCGCTGCTCTCCGTATCCCGGTCGCGCTCCGTATCCCGGCTCGGCCCGGTCCCGCCCCGGCGCTCCCAGCCCAGCCCAGCCCAGCCCTGCCCCGTTCACGCCCCCGCGGCGCTTCCGCCCGGCACCGCTTCCGGCTGCCCCGCCCCGCCGGCCTCTCTGATTGGCTCTAGGCCCTGCCCATCACCGCCGCCCCACCCACCGGGGACAGCCAGGGGGAAGCGCGCGGCCGTGCCCCCCCCCAGTTTTGGGAGGGTTGGTGTGTTCCACCGGCTCCCCCCCGCCCGCCGGCAGTGGGCTGTGCCACGTTCCCGGAGCGGCTGGAGCCGAGGGAATGCGCGCCAGGGAATGCGCGGGAATGGCAGCGGAGCCGGCTAAAACCCGGAGCCGGCTAAAACCCGGAGCCGGCTAAAGCGGAGCCGCTGCTCCAACTGCCCTGCCCGGCACGGGCCTGAGCAGCGCCTTCCCGAGAGCCGCCCGCGGTGCGCAGTGCCCGGAGAGCCGCAGCTCACGGTGCCAGCAGTGGGTTGCCGCATAGCCGAGACGTGAAAGCTCCAGCGGGCGCACCAGTGCTGCAGAACTGCAATAATTGCAAAATAATGCAAAACAGGTGTTGAACTTCAGCTGTTTGTTGAAGGTTTGTTTCCGTGCTTTGGGAGTGCCGTGTAAAAGCTGCTGACTTGCCAGCTTAGCCCGTAGTAGTCAGTGGCAAACACGGGCCCTCAGGTGATAACACTGCCTGATGTCCAAGGAAATGCAGCTCCGAATTCTTGCCAGGAGGCACATGCAGATTTTACTTTGTGGTGTCACTAAAACGTGCTGGAAGAACCGCCATGAATGAAGAGGTGCTGAGGAACAGGAGCTGTTATTTCTGTGGAGAAGTTGTAGTTGATATCTAGGAGAAGGGGGCAGTTTCCCTGTATGGGCTGTCAGGGACCGAGCAGCGCTGCGCAGCACTGCTTCCATCTCCAGAACACACATGTCCTTCCTGGCTTTCAGCGAGAAGCTACTTGTGAAATATTGGTAAAAACCAAATGGACAGAGTTCACTAACTATTAGGGTTTCTAATATTAGAGAGAGTAGCAAAACTACTCCACAGAATTTGCAGATAACAGCTGTATTAGCAGCATTCCCTGCTACTGTAAAGATTGATGTGAATTATTGTTGGTGTCAATCATTATGTACATTCTACTCATGAATTTCAAATTTATTTAAAGGAGAGTTATAAATAATATAATAAATATGTTAAACTGGGATTTAGTCAAAATATAATAAACTGGGATTATGGAACTCTATTAAAAATTTACTAAATTAAAATGGCAAAGAAAATAGACTATTTTATAATTGTGGTTGGAAAACTATGTGGTATCTATTATTCATGAATTATATTTTTATTTGTTTGCCATTTGTTTCATAGGTTTCATCATTTTTTGGTTTTGCTTTGTGTTATGCAAGTGCAGATGCATGGTTATAACTGGGTTGTCCCACTTGCCTGATCATAGTTTCCTGTGAGGCAGCCAGTAAAGATTAATTCTCATACAGTGAAAAACCACAGATTTCCCTTCAGTTATGGTGGTCTTACTGTCAGCTCTTTGATATCACATCCAACAGCAAACAACTGATCAGTCTACTCTCCTCTCTGGTGCTTACTCACACCACCAACCTTTGCAGGGCATTTTTATTTTGTGTTATTAAATCTTAATGAGATTTAAAAACTCAATTTAATTTCTTTTTTCCTTTCCATCATTATTTCTCCATCAGAGGACTGTCACCAGTTATAAGAAATTGATCTTTGTTAGGGAAACGCTGCCACCACATTCTGATTACTTCCTTGTTTCTTTTGGGGGTGGTCATGGAAGGGAGTGACTGGGTTTTGGATCTAGAAGCATCTGTAAGCAGTAGTTTGGGTGGAATCTTTAGATGCAGCTTCTTTGTTTTCTTGGTCACTCAGATTCGTGCATGTTAATTCGCTGGGGACTTTTTAGCTACTGCCACAGGTCCCTTCAAACCTCAACCATTTGGATTATGGCATTCATGGGAATTAGATTGCTGCCATATAATATGGTGACAAAATATGGTGGGAAAAGTTGCTGCTCAGCACCTCTGCAATAAAATTTTTCAGCTCTGGCAAAGATTATAGACACAAATGCCTCCCATACCCCACCATCTGTGAAGAAAGAAAACTGTCATGTGGACCATGATCAGAGGTCCCTTCTAACTAAAAATGCTTTCATTAAGCATAAAAATATATTTATTTATAGCAAATAGTATTACTTGAAGAGCACCTTTTCTCCTCTACCTATTTCATGTCCTTCTGTTGAGAAGCTAATAGCTTTTCACTGAGAATTCCTTATGTTAACTGTTTTATTTACAGCAAGGATTCCTGAACTCTGATATGGAGATTATTCCAGAAAATAATCTCTACTCCTGGTAGAGAAGTGGGCAGTATTGTTGCTTAGGCTGTACCTGCTGTAACAGCCACTGTCAATGCTCATTTAGGAAATGTTTGGGGACTGACAAAAAGCCCCTCTGTTATCTCTCACCTCACAAGTACAGCTTTAAAACAGAGTGTGTGTACCCAGCTGGGGTTGCTAACAAAGCTGAGAGTGCTCGAGCCTCTCCCTTCTTTCACTCCCCTTCTCAGGAGAGAATTTTTGAGACCTGCACAGCGTTGGAGGGAATGATGGATTCGCCTGTAGGTGGGGCACCGGGACTATTTCTGGGCAGCTTTTCCTCTCAGCCAAATTAAGACGTTAGCACTGGCAGTAACACATCGAACGTGAGTCAGGCAGCAGAAGACCATGAACTAAAAAAATGGGGATCCTTTTAATTGACTTCTGATTTTTGAGCCTTTGGACAAGCCACATAATAGTAGCAGAAAATCTTTTTCTCTCATATAATGATTTTAAACGTTTTAACCATGAACAAAAACCCAAAAACTTATCAGGTGATAAAACTGCCCTGGAACAACTGAACTGATTCAAGAAGGGGAAAAAAATATGTGAATCCAAGTACAGAAGCGTGACTGCCTTCCTTCGTTCATGGTTTCAGGTTCTGTTGCAGAAATGTGCTGCCTGCTGATTATTGCAGATAATCAGCAGGCAAATGATAGAATAGAATAGAATAGAATAGAATAGTATTATTTCAGGTGGAAGGCACCTACAACAATCATCTCTTTGACAACTTTAAAGCTGACCAAGAGTTAAAATACGTTATTACAGGCCTTGTCCAGACCCCTGTGAAATACTGACAGGCCTGGGGCATCAACCAACTGACCAGGAATCCTGTTCCAGTGTTTCACTCCTCTCTTGGTGAAGAAATGCTTCCTGGTGTCCAGTCTAAACCTGCCCTGATGCAGCTTTGAACCATTCCCAGCAGTCCTATCACTGGATGCCTGGGAGAATAAATCAGCACATCCTTTTCTACTTCCCCTCTTCAGGAAGCTTTAGAAATTTAGGGGTCATCCTTCGGCCTCTGTTTCTCCAGACTACACAATCATGGGATTCTTAAGTTCTCCTCATAAGATGTCCCCCAAACCTTCTTTCACCAAAATTCAGCTCATGGAGCCTGTTAAGGATACAGCACTGCATTCAAAGGCCTGCTTCTGTAAAAGACACACATCACCTCATCTTTCCTATGGAAAATATATGTTATGAATATGAAAATAACAGAGAGTGAGAAATATGCTGAAAGATTTTGCAGCTATGCAAAATTGTGAACTTATCTGAGAGGAAATATCTTGAATATTTTCCATGTCCGTGTCCCCTACTTCACAACCCTTCCCGTATAAAGTAATTTAAAAATCTCTAAAGGGGACTATTACAAAATGTGGCAGAGTTAAACAGCATTTGCTTTCCATTTTCTCTTAATTTTTGTCTGTTTCAACAGAAAGCTCTCTGATTGTGCTGCATGCTTGACTGGCAAACTCATTAAAATGCTGTAATAGATGCATTTTTGATGAGTAAATATATTGTTTTATTGATTAGCCTATTACTTAGTAATATGCACGTATTACTAAGCTCATATTTGCCAGGTAAAGCTGCCCCTATGAAACTGAAGTTGTTTTTTCCTATTGGCAAATGAATACAAAATGAACTACCGTTCATTGCCTAAAATTGGTTAAAATTATGCATGTTCAGAAGCACATTTTTGCTTAAAAGATATATGGAACCAATTTTAAAGTCTTCTGTGTTTCTGAATTATCTCAGTTTTATTAATTGGCACACACTTCCAAAATCCTAACTGCATTCTTTGTTATTCCATATAGGGAAGGAAGAAAAGTGCATGCCCTGAAGGATGCCACAAGAGTATTTATGCAGCTGGGACTGAAGTGTAGTTTAAAAGCCATGGAATAGTGTGAGTACCCACTAGGATGTGCTGTCGGCCTAAAATTGAAGCCCTGGTATTTAAGAATCTGAAATTTCAAAATTCTTAAGTGTGATGTATACATAATCCCCGTAGTATTCTCATCTGGAGATTTCAGAGAAGTACAAAATACAGGGTTTTGTAACAAAAGACATGGGGTGGTTGTATGATAGGCAGGCAAATTTTCCTATCGTGCAACTATTCTTAGCTGGCATACTTGAAGTGAGAGTTTCCCAAAGGAGTGTCACAGCCATGACCATATTAAATTTCTTCAATATCTAACATTAGAACTTCTTCAGCTAGAAATTTCTGTGGGAAGGTGTGGTCCCTGTGCTAAGACCTCCTGTATATATCACACAGACAATAAATGTAGCACCTTTACACAGACACAAAAATGAAATGTGTTCTATAGTGTATTACTTGTAGATTAGGTCTTTTTGCCTGTTGTGAGTGTAAACATGTATCAGACAGTGTTCAGCTAAGATTTGTGGAATTAAACTGCTACATTGTGTTACTGGGTGTAAACCAATGTACATTTATCAAGATGTAGAGTTCTGAAAACTGATATGATGGAAATATTTGATGCATCATTGCTAAGGCTTGTGGTTTGTCATTTCAGTAGTACTGACATTTATCAGTTTTGATACTTTAGCCTAGAAATGGTTTCCTATGTGAGAATTTTCCAGCACTTCCAACTTTACAGTGGCCAACATACTGTTGAGTTGTATATGTAGAAAGTAGACTGATAAGATGTGCAGGAGAACTTAGGGAAGGTCTTTTTGAACTGTTCAAACCTAGAATGTGATATGAAGGCCTTGGTAGCTGACAGTACTTTCATGCCAGCAACAGTTTTTGCAGGCATCCAGAATTTTGGAATTCCTTCAGCAACAAAGCGAGAAAGAATCCTCCTATTAATTTTCTTCTGGATTTTCCATCTTAAAAAACAAAGCAGGAACGTAAAATGCTAAAGATTCCTAAAATACTTCAATGTCAGTGTAGTACAGACAGTGCTTCCAGTGGTAACGATTAAGTGATCTGATGAGCCTTTTCTTTATTTTGAGTGATTGTCTAACTGATGCATCAGGCTGGCATAATATTAAATACAGTCTTTCCAGTCATTCCTTTCTAACTCCAGAGAAAAACTGAGTTTTACTGAAAGTAAGTTTTGGTCATGTTTTCTCAGTTCTTTACCCGTCAGTATTGCTAATAGTCTACTAGAACTGAAAAGTTCTAGTAGACTGCTGCAAAACTGCTGCAAAGTTTTGTGTATAGTCTGAAAGATGCCAAATCTAGAACATGAACTACTTTAAAAGCAAAAGGTCTCAGTCAATTAAAACCTGTCAACAGCACAACTCTTCTGTCTGAAGAGCAAGATTTTTTCTCCTTCTGAGAGCCATGAACTAAGTTCTAGTCTCAGAGCCAGGAATTCCTCCATTCTCATTCTGATACTGACTCTGTTGTAGCCTATGGCAGTTTATCACAATTTTTTGTGTATGTAAAATGGAAATATTTGCCCACGGGCAATATGAAGATTAATTACTTAATATTTATAAATCGTTCTGAAAATCAGCATTATGCAGATACTATGATTATTTCTGAGCTGTGGATTCTAATCTGGGATGAGGCCCAGAAAAGGACATAAACAACTGATGTTCAAGTCAGGTGGAATTTAGATGCCCTGGGTCAAAATTGCAGTCCTAAAAAGGTTTACACATCTGCCATGAAACCCTGGAAGTTCACAAGGTTGAGTGGAAGCACCAGCATTTTTTGTTATGAGGTGCATTTTGTACTCCAGCAGTGCTTATTTGTGCTCTCAAAGGTACTTAAGGCCTAATAAGACTGAGCAGCTTTGTAATTAACTCAGGCTAATGCCCAGTAGGTGTCCAGAAATGTCTCCCTGGAGAGTTCAATACAGTAGGTGAGCCCTGAAAATGCTGGCCCCACAGTGGAAAATATTTCCCTTCACACTGTAGCTCTGTGCTTAGTACAGACAGAAACATGGATGAGGTCCAGGTTCAGTTCCCTTGTCTGTCTCAAAGGATCCAACTCCTCTTTGGACCATGCTTTAGTCAGCAGGCAGAAGATGTTTTGGAACGTAGGAAGGATTCTTTCCTCTTCAATTCCACTTTGCAAAGAAAATACTCACTAGTCACTGTCAGTGTTTCAGTCTTGCAGTTATGGCACTATTGGTGGAAAAGAGGAATTATTGTGAAAGTTTACAGAAAATAGAGAAATATTCAGTTCTGGAGAAGTACAAAAATAGTTGTAGGAGCTGGGACTAGAACCCAGTGCTCTTAAGTGAGTGCCTGCTTATATTAGTCTCCTCTCTGTACCACATGATGACTTTGTGGGTGCACCAAATTAAAAAAATTTCCTCCATGCTCTGTATAAATACCCTAACCTCTGGATTCAATTATACAGATGAAAATCAGATGGTGTGGTACTTGGCTGTGCAGTGCTTTGGCTTCTTCCAGATCTGTCCCCAGTTCAGCCATAGGGATCTGTCGAATATAGAAGGACCAAACTCTTCCTCCCTTTCTTGCCTTGTTTCTGTTTCTCTCCAGGCTTGTGGTCAGTCCTTAAAATGACAAGAAACATAGTCTGAGTCTGACCTTTTTCTTCAGAAGTCAAAGAGAAAACTCCTTGTGATGTTCATTAAATTAGAATAGGGCTCCAAGTATTAATGGAAGAAGATTTTTTTGGAGAAGTTTCCTGTACAGTACCTATTATGTAAAAGTCCTGCCTTTCTTCTCTGATTTCTCAAAACTGCTATTACCACTAAGTCAATGCCTGCCTCAATACTTTAAAATAATGTAACTAAAAGGCAGTTTTGTAGTAATTTAAAATCAAATGCTCTGAGATGTTGTCTAAGTGACTGAAAAGACAGCTAAAAAGGAGGAAATAGAAAAATAAATAGGCTTTTCTTTCCAGAATAAATGCATGCTTGTGCTTTATCCTTGCAAGGATATGTTTAGCCAACATATTTGTAACAGCTTGTGTCTATGATTAGGCAGTCATTAGGCAGTGGCACAAAACTGTGAAGACAGTTTTTACTTTTTGAGAAATGTTGGTATAAAGAAACACAAAGAGTTGGAATACAAGTGGACTTTAATCCCTGCCAACATGTAAACAGTGATGTGACTGAAAGAAAGTCTTCACATTAAATACATTTCTAAACATCTACAGATAGATACATAACTATTAGTGGAAAAAAACCCCCAGTTTTTCAATAGTCAGTAAAAACCATAAACCCAAATATTTTCATTCTATACCAGCATTTTTGTTTAAACATGATAATTTTAGAGGCTTTTTTTTCTGTGCTGCAGCCTAGAAAAAATCCATGAAACAGACTGAAACCCCCTGAACTGGGCCTCTGGAAAAAAAAAAAGGAGCTTTTCCATATTTCAAAGTGGCTTTTTAGGCCTCTCAAGTCATTCTGGCACATCATTCTCAGACCCTTATGGACTGGGATGCTGCCAAACAGCTTTTTTCCCACAAAACTTTAATAAACTTTGAGTGCTGGACAGAAGAGTAGTGCAATTCCCAAAGAGAGATTTCACTACAGGATTCCAAAATGTGTACAATATAGAAGCTACCCTCTGAATGAACCCAGCAATACTTTTCCTTGGGTTTCTTACAAATACAAGAAATGCAGTTCTGTGTCTTACACTGGTTTAGCATTTTGCTTTTTTCTTACCACCAGTATGATTCCTAGCAGTGTTTTATAAATTAGACGTGCTTATTCTAATGCAAGGGTACTTTGATTTTGCCAGACACGAAGCCATACTTATATTTACCTACAACCACATGAAAATACTTCCAACTACAAAATGTTCAGACACAGAAGAAGAAATTTACAGGAGGTGACAAAGAAAGAACTACAGCAAAAAGATTCCCATTAGTCACCTCAGACTCCTAGTCAGTGCTACAGCTGCTACTCCAGTTGTGGGCAAGAACACTGAACCTGATTGTTTCAGTTAATTTATAGAGTGTTTATACATCAATACACATCGATCATTTATGCAGCAGGGGATCATTATCACGAGCTTGGTCCTGTTTTCTGAGCCAGCATTCCCAGGTGCATGTGAGCACTCCTGTGGATTTGGCTGGAAGTTGCTTTCACACAATTGAGGAAAAAAAATTGAGTCAAATGGTTAACTCAGTTCTGAAAGACACTCTGACAATATCTGAAGGAAGACATTGACTCACCTTGTAATTTTCTGGTCCTTACCCTGCTCACTCGGGCAAAGCTTCCACTGACCTCCAAGAATACAGTTTAGCCTGTAAAGCAGCAGTTAATTCCATTTCAGTGTGAGCTTTGCTAGAGTGAAGAGAACATAATTACTTAGCCCCAAAAGATAAATTCATGGAGGAATACCCATCATTTACCCAAAATGTACTGATTCTCACCTCAGTTTGATGAAGGCTTGGGCAGTCTATCAGGGAAGTGTTGTTGTATCCTTATACTGTCCTGACACACTTCTCTAGGGGCCTGCTTTGGATCCTCATGGGTGACTCAGAACATCTGCTTTAGGTTTTTAGATGCTTTTCGTCATTAGCACAGCGACAGCTCATACATGTACCAAACAGAGCTGGTCAGGAATGTGTTCATTTTACATGGAGAGTTAAACAAATCTATTATTATAGCATGAATTTTTCCCCTATATGATTTCTTAAACAATTACTTCTACTGTTGAAGGTCTTCTCAAGAAATAGGCTTGTTCACTCCCTAAACTGTATGCTGCCAAAACAGAATGTTTTAAATCACAGTTGTGCAGTCTGAATGTAATTATTTCACATATAATCGCACTACAGTCACAAATTAAATCCTTACCTTGTGATGCTTAATATCTCCATGTATTAATCCCAAACCACTTCTCTTTCTTGATGCCATATTTCAATTCCAAGCGCATCACTTACTTGGTGATCACAGTCACCTGGAGGTCTGTTTCCATGATTCACTCTTCCCATTAGAGAGTAGCTTCTGATTATCTTTTTTAGATGCATTCTTATAATTTTCTACAAATTGATGCCATTTATCTTCTGTCTATATTTATCTTTTTTAAGCTTTAATCTGTTCCATTATGTTATTATAAAATTAAATTGATTTACTTACTTGTTTATAGCAAATCCTTTATCTTCTAAATCCCTTTGGGTTTTTTTTTTTGAAGTAATACTTCAAAGGTGTCAGACTGATTGTCCTAAAACATAAATTCTCCAGCTATTCTGGATCATGGACAATAAAGAAAGACCTGTGAACTCCTATAGTGTTAAATTTCACACATTTCTTTATTAAAACACTTCAAATTTGACTTGAAAGGGCTTTTTTAAGCAGTGTTTATATTAGTGAAATTTCTAATGCAACACTCCTTGCACTCCACAGATAAAAACTAATGATTTAGGTTTGGGTTTTCCTTCCTTTTCTTGTAAGAATGCAGTTTTGGGACAAAAAGCTAGTTTGTGTTAGATTCCTCTTAAAGGATACATTTTTTTAATTGGAGTCCAGAAGAGTCTTTGTGTTCTGGACCTTTGTTTCTTTCTTAAAATTCATAATGCAAATCATGGCTGCCAAAGCTA
>VYZP01038742.1:14318-40986 GCA_013400635.1 Hypocryptadius cinnamomeus | reverse complement strand
TTCCAGGATGCATACCTGTGTGTAACAGGAGACTGGTTACCTTTGAAAGGACAATAAACAAACAGGGCAGGTGTCATCACAAAACATTTGTGAGCTGCCACAGTGCAAAAAATAATTGGAAGTTGGGGGTTTTGTTATATGTAAAGGGAAAGCCTTTAAATTCTGCTTATCTGTGAGGATGGCAGTTTGTAGTGTAACTTGTTATTTCAGAAGTCACTGCAAACTGCTGACTTGTGAATTGTAGACGTATACAATTATTACAAGTATTTCCTGCTACCTTTTTACTTAAAAGCACACTATTAAACCAGGAGGGAAAAAGCCTTACCTTCTGTTGTGATTTGTTTTCTTACATGCTTTCTCCTACTTTCAGATTTTTGCCACAGAGGGCACAAAGCTTGCTTCAGCTCTTCGTGCTCTTTCTGATCAGGTGATGTATCTTATGACATCAGTGATACCGCTTAGAAGTTGCTTGTGCTGTCTTCTCCCTTAACTTGATGTTGGAGTCTTTAACACAGAGTTATTTTGTCTTCCTGGACGACATACCAGGTACGTGATGATGACAAGCCTTTGCTTCTGTTGGAGGCTGAAAAACTCATCTCTATGTGCAAGCAGCTCCAGGCAACAGCTAAAGCTTCTGCTCAGGGTAAAAGTGCTACATTTACAAAGGTAAGGTAAAAAATTTTATATATTTCTCAAATTGTTTTGAAATAAAGTAATTTACTAATTTATGCTCCTGTTAAAATGTGGAACTAGGTTGCAGTAGTACTGTAATCTACTAGAATTCCATTCAGAGAAACAGGAACTGTAATTAAGTGTACCTCAGTATGGACTTCAGGGATCAAAATTTTAATGATGGTAATAAGTATTTCCACCACTGTAATAATTACTGTTATTACTGCTACTGATGCTTAACATAAATGTAACAAATTCCAAACCCTCAACTCCACTACATTTACTTCTCAGTAGGCAGCATCTACCCTGGACTGCAGAGATTTTTTTGTGATATTCATATTTGCTATAAATAACTACGTAGACAGCTGCCATGAAAGTTTCTTCACTGTTAACACAAGGAGTAGATCTGCAAAGATCAGAGGGGATCAGTATCCCTGAGCCAGCAGCGATCAATGTGAGCAAGACCATTTCCATGAAGGTGGATGTTTGCAATTGGCTGTGGAAAAGGTGTTTCAGTTTTACAGCAGGGTGTGAAACTGGCTAAAGCATGCAAGCCACTCAGAACCAAACTGAGCACCTTGGGGCTACTGCATGGTTTGTTTTACACCCTCTAAATTAAATGGGAACTTCAGTCTGTTTATACAGTGATGTGTCAGTACATAGCAGTAACAGGTTCTCAAATTAATGTCTGAGGGCTCAGACTTGTGACCTGTGCTGAGTGTTAAGATTTAAGACAACTTTTAGTGTAACATCAAACTAAGGCTTAGATGATGCATGGCTCTCTATATCATGCTGGCAAAAGGAAAGCCATGAAGAATTGTGGTGATTCATGCTTAGATCGTAGTAGCTCCTTTCTAAGAGACTTCTGTTACTGTTTAATGTAGTATTATTAGTAGTTCATTCTCTTGGGATGTGTCTGCTCAAGTTGTGTTTAACAGAAGGGATGCTCTTGTTTTACGTGTACTATACAGAGAAGTTTAAAAAAAGTAGGCAAACACATTTGAGTAGGAGATATTTTAACAGGAAAAGTATTACTTAACCCAGCTCAAAACAGATAATTTCATGCCAAAAACAACTGCCTAACACAAGTATTGAGTAATAGGTATTACTCTACTATTAATTGTCTTGTTTAGGTTGATGCATGCATTCTGAAAACAAGGAATGTGATGACTCTGTTATGTCAGCTTCTTCCACTTTGCTGCAAATTACTGAGAAAGGTGAGTACTAGCTTAATCTGCACTATTTAAAACTTTGGGGGTTTGTTTGCTTGGGTTGGTTGGTTGGTTTTTTTTAAGAAATCTTTCTTATATACATACACAGAATAAAGCGGGAAATGGTTGTCTTAAGCCTGCTCCACCATGGAAAGAAGACAGAATACGAACTGGTACAAATGCACGTACTCCAGAAAGAAGAGTGGAGACATTTGGCATCAAGTCTTTAGAAAATCATGTAGCAAACATGACGTTTTTAGAGAGCAAGTAATCACAGCACTGAGAAATGCAGGAATTCCCATTTGAAAATAACACTTGCTGAAGTTTCAATACTGCTTTCATTTGTGGAAAGTCAAGCCGGGTTAATTTGATATAAAACTGTTGACCTTTGTCACATCTAATAGATGTCCCATTACTTAGCCATTAAAACACAAGCTAGTCTAAATGTTCTGTATTTTTATAATATAAATGCCTTTCCTATGCTTGCTATTGATACAGATTTTTAATTAATGCTTCTGAATGTCTTAATGGATGTGTCAACCCAAAGATGCTGCTAATAGACGTTTTATGTAAAAACCCCTGTGCTGCATATGCTACATGTAACACTATTGTTGAAGTCTTGTAAACTCATCTCTGGCCTATTTCAGTCTATGTATTTGATAAAGCAGAATCAGGAATATAGTCTGATAGGCTGTGGCCTGAAGCACTGAAATGTTACCTTAGTTACAAGTTATACCTGCAATGAAGTAGTTGTAGGAAAAAAAAAACCTCTTTCAATAGATGCACCTCTGAATTTTAATCTTGATATGATTCATCTCCACAAAAAGTGTATTTCTAAGTGATTAATAGTATTGACTCAAGCCCTTTTTCTTTTACCCTATTTGTAGATGGCAGTTGTTGCTTTCTTTTTTATTAAAACTTACTGAGCAGAATTTGAGTTGCCTCTAGAACCACTGAAGTATTATGCAGACTTGACATTATGCCATTTAAAATTGAAGAAAATAGATACTGATTATTACAAAATTCTGTATAAAGGGCATTATTTGACTTCAGGATACCATGAAAATACAACTTGGTGTAAAATACGTATTTTCGAGTTTATCTGCTCTTTGTACACAGGCTTTTGTTGCATTTTTATTTTCCATTCACCTGTGTCAAACTCCATATTGTATTCGTTTAGCTCTATCACATGACAGCTAAATGCTATGATTTTTCTATATGTACTATGCTGGCATTAAGCAGAAGCAAAGCTGATTGTGGAACACAATCTCCAACATGTCATTCTGAGCTTATTTAAAAACATGTAGTGATAGAATTCAGAGAAAAAGAAAAATTTTATGTCTAGTTTTTACATAAATTTTAATATACAAACTATTTGAACTGGTTTATTCTTTTACAAGTCAAGGAGTTTAGTTCCACTTTTAAAAAAACTGGGACTGGGCCTTTTCCATACTATAAAACTCACAGTGTACAATAAAAGTCACTTATTTAGTATCAAACACAGATGGGAAGTGTAGAATTGATTTCATGAAGCAGAACTGCGGCGTTTCATCAAGACTTCCTCGTACTCCTTTTGCGTCAGAAGTCCCTGAGTTATACTCTTGCTTTCTTCAAATTTGGGTAGAACCACTGCAATGTACCCCTCAGTTGATGGCTAAAAAGCAAGACTGAAGTTAGCAGTGAAATAAAAGCTGAGAAATAAAGAACAAGAAAGTGTCTTACCTTTTCTTGCAGAAGAGCAGGATTACTAAGGATGTTCTCATTCACTTCAATCAGCCGCCCTCGTATGCAACTGCAAAAGTGTTCAGATTCTGTAGCTGTGTGGGGTATGTCAAGGTAAGAAAAAATGGGGAAAACCTTACCTGTAAATGGTGTATTCCTCTCCATCTGATGAAGATATCCTGCACAGAGGGGCAAGTTCTGTTAAAAACTGAGCTCCCTGCATTTGGAAAACAAATAAACATGTCTGTAGTTTTAATTACACAAGACTTGTAAAAGTATTACCATCAGGAATGTCTAAAAGGAATGTCTAAAATGTGTGATAGTTATGGGTGATTCCAAGTTCCAAGAGCTGTGCTTCCCTACAGAAGGGAAGATGCCAACTTAGTTACGTGCACAAATCAAACAGAAGCTTGTTACAAGCTTACACATGTAGTCATAATTAAGTTTCTTGCAGACTAGCAAACTTGTATTTTGATGAGACTGAAGTCAGGGGAGAGAGGAGAGGAACAGCACCATTGATTTTGGTATAAGCAAGTTAAAGTGCACCTTCAAAAACCCACCATGCTGAACTGGCCCATCTACTATCTAGTCTCCAAATCCTTCACATCTTGGAAATAAATTTTTATTATTTCAGGGATGTTTATGTCCCTCTGTACACTACCAAAAAAAAATTACTAGATGCGAGTGTGTTTGAGCAACACCGGTGCTGTAGGAGCACTGCAAGACTCTGGCTGGGCCAGGCAGACAGGCACCTCTTTAGAAAGTCTAAATTCTTCAAGTGCAGTGAGGCTGGTTTTAAGTGAAATACAAAAGTAACCTGCTGGGTTTCTCTCCAAGAAAGGACAGAAAGATCTCAGGCCGTGTGACAGATTGAAATGAAAACTAAGGAAATCAAAAAGCCGTACCCTTTTTGACTTCCCAGAGACCTTATTCTGAAGTCTGCTACAGTTTGCACTGATTTGGTAATTAATGTTTTTAATTGTTTTCCCACTTTGAAGAAGAGGGTGGGCTTCTGCCAAGGTGATGACACAGATTCTGAAAAAAGAAAAAAAAAGAATATAATTATTCCTCTGTAGTTGTAAGAAGCCACAGCTTTGTGCTCTAAGCAAGACCCACAACCTTCTCTGCCTATCTTCTTTGACACCTGCTGTACCAAACTGAACAAAAATGGCATTCTGACCTAAAGCTACTCCCATGGAAAATGCTTCATTTTGAGACACCAGCCTGGACTGTCAAAAGCCCTATGCTTCTTGCTGGAAGAAAACCACTGCTTTTAAATAAGCCAGTGCTGTTCTATCTGTTGTGCCCCATGACAGTATGGCTGGTTCATTTCAGCCAGTAGCTGAAGTAGGTACTCAGGTAAAGATAAACAAGTAAAGCAGAGTGTACTTTTGTCACAAAGTGTAACACAAAGGAGTGTTTCTCAACAGCTAAAGGCCCTATGCAGTGAACAGCTGAGGAATCCTTTGGTGATCTGGGCCTTAGTTAACTTGCTGCTTGCATTTCATTTTTTCTAATGGAGGGTTATTTCTTACCATGACACTGAACACAGTCTGAGACGAGTCCAGCTGGAGACTAGGCCTGCCTGGCCTAGAACCATGCTTAATGCATAAGCATGAACTTGCCAGTAAATGAAGAGAGTGGAAGCTATTCTGTTTGAGAGTATAAAACCTACAGTAAGCACCAGAATCAACAGAAGAGTGACTGCAGAGAAAATCGGGGCGCAGAACCAGATCTCTCCCTGTGGATGCTGTATCCATCTCCCCACACTCCTCCTGTGGAGTTCTGGCTGCTCAGCTCCCACAAGAGGGAGCTGGATCCTGGTGAATGCATCCAGCATGTCCTAGCAGCAAAGCTACCTCCCTTCACCCCAGCCTCCTTATAAGGGGAAGATGACAAATTATCTTTGAGCTGTCACCTGATGGAGCTGAGACCTCATAAAACAAAAAATCAAGAGACAACTTCACACTGCCTAGAAACAGCAAACTGAACCACAGCCCCATCCATATATAATAATGGTAAAATACTTTACAGAACATCTGGCTAAGCTGCTGTGGAATCCAAGGGTCCTGATATTTCAGAATTCAAAGCAGCAGAACAGTCTCCACAGACAATTGAACAAATCAATGGGATTTAAACTATAGTTTGTATCAGACACCTGAGATTAGTAACCTTATATTCAGTATTCATTACAAATGGAAGGGTGTCTTTCCTTGCTGTTACTGTCACACCTGTTATTTGAAGGTACTCTGGTTTCCCTTTTGAAAGGATGGACTGCAGGAAAAAGCCACAGAGAAGCTCCAACTCCAAAGACTGCAGCGAGGTGATGGTTCCACCCTGTGCCAAGCATATCCTTACTTTTACTCTGAATTCCTAGAGCAAGCAACTCACCGGGAACACAAATGCTGCCTCACCTTCCCTCAACCCATGAGCCAGTGGCCCTGGAGTTTTTGTGTGGACAGTATTTAGGTTCTGTTCTTCCCTCTGGGACTGAACACCCCAGAAATGCTCCTGATGCTCTAACAGGCTGCAGCAGGGGGAGGTAAGGTATGGAAGGAGACTCCACATCAGGTACAGGTTGATTTATTCCAAATAACTGGATATCCAGCTACATCCAAGCAGAAGCGAGACACTTTACTATCTTGCCTTCACCATCTATTAGTGCACAAATGTATACAGAAAAGCAACTAAGTTTTATCTAGAAAAAGCTGAATGTTTGTTCAAACTGTAGGATTTCTAAATCAAGTTAAACAGACTCCTTCAAAATGTCATTATGCAAAGGCCTTTTGGAACGTTTCTCTTCTGCTACTGATGATCACAGAATCAATTAGGTTAGAAGAGCTCTGAGATCGAGTCCAGCCTATGACCGAACACCACCGTGTCAACTAGAGCATGGCACTGAGTGCCACGTCCAGTCTTTCTATGAACAGCCCTAGGGACGGTGCATGGGGCCCTTTCATCAGGAGAGGCTGCAAGGGAGCGAGGGCAGCACCACGGACACCGCTGAGCAGTACGAGGGTGTGTTGGGGGCCGTCAGGGGGTAAGAGGCCAAGCCTCCCTGTTTCTCACTGGAGCAGTAATTCAAGGATGGGGAGGCCGATTTGTCACTCTCCCATCCTCCCACCTTCCCGGACAGCGCAGGCTCGCCCGGTGCTGTGTCCCAGGCCAACCCTGCCCGTCCCGGCTGCTGCTGCCACCGCCGCTCCCTCCGGGCGCAGGGCGAGGGCCGGGGCTGCGGCAGCGCCCTGGCCGAGCGCAGCCCGAGGCCTCCCGAGCGCCGGCGGCCGGCGGGCAGAGGCGGACCCCGACTCCCGCCGGCCACTCGCCTGTTGGAGTGCTGCAGCACGCAGAAATCCTCGCACGGCCTCCCCTTCACGTCTGCAAGAAGGGCACAAAGAGGAGTCAGGGCCCCGCCGCCACCTCGGCCCGGCCCGGCCCGGCCCGGCCCCCGGCGGTACCTGGCTTGTACCAGCGTGTGAAGTANCGGCAGCGGCCGCCCCAGCCCGGCCCTCTCCCGCCCCGGCACGGGAATTCCCCGAAGGAAACACAGTGCTGCTACCTGTTGTTTTTTTCCTCGAGGCTCTAGTATCTTTCGCCCTATCTGCATCATTGAGAAAAACGCTCAGACGCCTGCGGTTTGGTTCAGTGGTTTATTTTCTCTAGCACACAGCAATACAGTAACAGCTACAGTGACTATATATACACACACCAAAAACATACTTTAAATTAAAAAAACACCCAACCAAACAAAGAAAAACAACCCACATTCCATTAAAACATCTTTTTGTTTTCTGCTCTGGAAAACAGAACGACCCAGTTTTTCCAGAGATTTTAACTGCAGTTAAAATGTGTGTCTCAGTTCAGGCAGCAGGAGAGCCTCTGTGAATTCTATTTCAGCCTTTGAATTCACAGCCTGGGCTGTGTTTTATATAAACATAAAAGAGTTGCATTCCCACAAGACATGTGGCATCACATTTAGGCACAAAGGATGCAGAGAAACCGTACCAGCACTTGATCCCCACAGGCCAGGCAGGGGAGAACTTGGAGAACCTCCACACCTTTGCTCTGACTCCTGCTGCCCAAAGTAATATGACACCTCTTCTCTACAAATACAGGCCAAAACCATTGTATGTTACAGAAAAAACCAAACCAGAATTGATTCCAGCATTGTTTGTCTATTCTGTTTACCTGCATCTAGCACAGGCACTAAAGGCAGCTGTAACAGCATAAAAAGTAAGGTCCGTACCACTATTAAGCTACAGACGGATACACAAAGCAGACACTTGCATTCATTATCCAGAGTAGCCAGGCACATTAAAAACTGCTGCAGAAAAATATACACATAAAAATAAAAGGCTACTTAGAGGCTCTGCCCCACCAGTTTGCCAAACCTTGAGTATTTCCAACACAAGTACATTGCAACAGATGCAGATTCTACTTTGTAAGGCCAACAAAGATAAACAACAAAACAAACGAAACAACTCAAACAAAAAGAACAACCAACATTTTGTCATCCTGCTGATACAAAACTACAGCAAGTTTTAGCCTGTAGCCTTCTCAGTTATCAGTTTGGACAGTTTCCTGTCATGGATGTTTCTCCATCAATGATTAAAGAGCATTGAATGGGTGGAATATGTTTGTGTACAGGATAGAGACATTTCTGCTCTAAAGGCAATTCATTTTTTTTATTCCTAAATTAGCAATGGGTTTTGATATGTGGATATTTTAATGTCAGTCAAGTATGTGAAATGCCAGCCAAGAACCCACCAGAAACACTGAAATTTAAATTTGTAGATTTATCTCCATCATTTAGTCATTAATCTTAAAATCTCCTGAACAACAGTAGGCTACCTGCCCCCTTCCTGTGTCATATCCAGACAAGAGAAATCCAGCTGAACTGGCAGCTATTATGGCTGTAGGCTAACAGAAACCAGCAGTGAAAAATTCAAAGCAAACTGAGCTCATCCAAGTCTGAAATCCCCCAGGACTACAGAGATGCCTGATTTCTGTAGCAGCCAGGATTGCAGTGCAGAAGGTGGAAGCCCCACGGGCTGAAGTGCACTGTATTTATGGAGTTTTCCCACAGCACAGGTAAACACCATGCCCAAGCCCTAAAAAGCCTGCTAGGACACAGGGATGCATTAGGAGAGCTGAAGGAAGTGCACCTTTCTCAACCCCTGGCTTCAAGAAAGGCACAGAACAGGATTTCATCACTGCGAGCAGAAAAGTAAATATCAATCTTGCTAACCTGAGGAAAGGCTGAAGGACGAGAAGCTAATTGTCCACTGGCTGCAAAAACTCATGTGGTACCCATTCTCAACTCCTAAAAGACCCTCAAACCTCTCAATTAATTGAAAACATCTATTTCTGAGGTGATAGAATGGTTCCTGGCTTTCACTGTATGACAGACCAACAAACTGTTTTAACCTATCATACACGGTATTATCAAACATTTCTCTTGTTGTTCAAGGTTTTTATTCAGCTGATGATTTGAAGCAGTGGATCAGAAATAGGTTCTAATTGTTTTATTTCTGGGATTTTTAAAGCTAGCTAGTAAAATAGCATAATTCTGTTATTTATTCATCATTGAAGAATTTTGACATGTTCACCTTCCCTGCAAATGCAGAATTTATTTTGCTATTGGTTTTTTTCAACCTTCTTCCTTCAGTGACATTCAGGGTGGTTAAACATATTAAGACTGTGGGCTTAAACTACATACTTAAGTATACACTTATAATCTTTAACACCTTGCTTCTCCAGATATGTTACCAAAGAAATTTTCTTATTTTGGGTTCCTCAGCTTTAGTTCTTGCAAAAAATATAGCAGAGGTTTGTGTGCAATCACACTGAACTAGAAGTAGGCAGCTCTCCCACTCAGCTCATTTTCCCAAAGTAAATCAACACTTTACTCCAGGAAGCTTTTGTAGGAAATGACTGTTTATCTCAGCCTGTAGCACTCCTCCTCCTTGATATCAAACAGGCTTTAATACACCTTTGTCACTTCAGGAAGTGTAAGTGGGATACAGCACTGCTTTTCAAGTCTTTTTGATGGAATTCTTAAAGCTTTGGCAATTTAAGAGCTGGACTTTTGTTGCTGGTTTGAGAAACCAGCAAAGAGCAACTCATATCAGAATGCATGAAACAAGTTAAACATTTGATGTAAACACTTAGAACATGGTTTTACATCAATTTGTTTGGAGTAGAAACCAACTGGAATATGACACAGGAATCCACAAGCTACTGAGAGAACCAGCACCACCACAAAGCATGGAATAGACTTATCTGCCTTCCTGTATAAACCAGGTGGATGCAGAAGAGATGAGTTTTTACCAATAAACACATGCTAACCATTACATGTCTTGTTCTTGTTTTACTTTGCTCACTGTGCTTTGTATCCACTGATTTTAATTGTGCTGAAATAAAAACCACTGTTGTTTTACGTCTCTAAACCAGCAAAACCACTGAAGTAAAAAACATCACATATAATTACATACAGTAAATAAATTCAGTAAAAAAACAACCTAACCCCTCAAACAATACAGACAATAAAAATAATATAGATTTGGCCATGTTTTACTAAGTACCACTTTCCAAGTACCATAAGCAATGCTAAATTCCAAGTAAAAAAACCCCACTATTAAAACAAACAAACAAACAAAAGCCCAAACTTTACAGTGTTCCTTTCTATCAGGGAAGAAGGGAGGGAAGTACACAACAACAAAGCACACCAACAAAAATATCTAGTCTATATCAAATGTACCTTTCCAATAAGGAAATTCATAGAAAAAAACCCTACCACTTATAACTTAACACCAAGGTGTCTTCCTGGCAACCAGGATTACAAGTTTATGCTGAATACAATCTTATGTTCAAATACTGAGATAAGCAGCATTATCCCAAATCCCAGAAGAATCCCAGCATTCTGTAACAGGAAGTATCCCCACCGGCTACATCCATGGTCACTGGCATCATTGTGGAGCATTTCAGGTACCTAAACAAACAATGAGGTGTTAAATACCTTCAAAAGAAACAGTTGCTTCAAATCATTAATTCTTAAGCTGTGTTATACAAAATTCAAATAGGTCTAGGCACTTACCATATCCACAAGAGCCACGTACATGAACAAGCCAGCAGTAAGTGCAAATATCCACATTGAAACGTTGTCTGCATAATGACCAATAAGGATCCCAGTCGCCATACCAAGATAGGCCAGCATAGCTGACAGAGCATTATAAAGCACAGCTTGCTTGACAGTCATACCAGCTTTTAGAAGGACAGCAAAATCTCCTATAACAGGGGGAAAAAAAAAGCCAAGACAAAGTTTTCATTCTTGGGTAAGTACTGCAGTGTTGTCTTATTTACAGTTCTTTACTTACAGGATTACTAAGCTACTTTTATGCTGTTGTTTGCCTTATATTTTTTCCTTCATAAAATCAGAAATCACTGAGGGACAGAAATTTAAAGAGTGCACATGAACAACAACACAGCAGCAAATATAAACTTAATACTTTTAAATTTATAACTTTAAAGTCTTTGCATTTTTGAAAGAAGCAGCTTTTTGCTGAATCACAGGACATCCTGACTTGGAAAGGACCCACAAGGATCATCAAGTCTAATTCCTGGCCCTGCACAGGACAGCTCCAAGATCACACCATGTGCCTGAGAGCACTGTCCAAACACTCCTTGAACACTCAGCCTTGGTGCTGTGACCACTTCCCTGGGGATCCTGTTCCAGTGCCCAAACACCCTCTGGGTGAAAAACCTTTTCCCAATATCCAACCTATACCTTTCCTGACACAACTCCAGGCCATTGCCTTGTGTCCTGTCACAGGACAGAAGAGACTATTGCCTGCCCCTGTCTTTCCCTCATGAGAAAGCTGTGGAGTGCAATAAGGTCTCCCCTCAGTCTCCTCCAGGCTGAACAGACCAAGTGACCTCAGCTGCCCCTCAAATGGGTTCCCCTCAAGGCCCTTCCCCATCTCTGCACCCCTCCTTTGGATGGTCTCTAATAGCTTCATATCCTCAAGTTTGAATTTAAACCACCACTGTAAAATGCTGCAGTACCTGATATGCCTGAGTGTTCCTGCAGTAAAATATTCCCACTCAATTGCATATTCAGTTTATTATCCTGTAACTGCTCTTTGTACTTTTAATCTGTTTTATAATTTAAAGTAATTTCTTTATTAATTTCTGTAAATGATCCTTAACGTCTTATTTTTACTTGACGGAACGACAGACCACCAGCCAGAAACAGATTTTCTGTAATTCAGACTATATTTTTTCTAAACCAGAGTAATATAAGCTTATTATTTGAAAATAAAATGGATTTTTTATAAGTTATCTCCAGTTAAAGTAAACAAAAGCAATTTTCAAAGCTGATTTGAGTAATTTGTTACAACAGCTTTTCCTACAAGCTATTGCAATTAAGATGAACTGGTATATTAAAAAACATTGCTTAGCATTACCAACAATTATATACTTTTATTCCCAGCTAACCTCAACTAGTCCCATTTGTTTCAATTTTCCTGTGCCACTTCATGTCTTCTGGTAAAGAAGGTATTTCCTATCAAGTTTTCTGTTATGATTAAAGAAGTATGATTTAAATTTTAAAAGATTTTTGTTATTTCTAAAACCAACAGAACAGCTGAATCTAAAATTATCAGGTTCATAAGATGAATTTACTTCTTATATCTGAACTAACAACATTTAGTATGTGTAATTAATACAAGTTCCATGATTAGTATGAACGAGACTCAATTCCTCCCAACCCATAAAATCAGGTATGTTTTCTCCCTAATAACATATTTCTGTATAACATTACTGTACAAATATATCAAACTGTTTATATAGAGAGAGTTTAACATTTACACATACTGGTTTACAATGAAATGAAACTGAATGTTCTCCCCTCTGGGGAGTAAAACCTTAAAAAAAGTGAAAGCAAACTCTTCTTTCTTCATTCTATACACCAAGTGTGTGACTGTGACCATGACAGCTGAGAAATAAACACCAGTTGCACATCCAAAATGATTTGACAACTGGAAAGATCAGCTTTGTCTCAAGTTCAACTAAGCACATCCACCCTGTTCTCACCAGCTGCCCTTCAAAAAGGCCAAATACTCAACTCATATTGTAAGACACGACAATAATCTCTCATGGGACTGCACACGAATTTAAATCACTTGAGCTTGAAAGACAAACTGTTTCCAGAAAGATTTCCAAGTAGTTTCAAGTTGAATTTAGAGCTACAGCAGTAGTCTTTGCAAGACTTAATGAAAAAGCAGCAAATGTTATGCGGAAAGTACTTTGACTAATCGTGACCTTCCTTTTAGCAGCACAAGCACGAGAATAAAATTAAGGAGAGATGTGAGAAAAGCAAGTTCTGTCATGCATTCTCCTGCAATTCACAACTTATGTTATATACAAGGAGAATAAAAACTACAACTAAAGTACACAGAAAAAGCTGCAACTGCAAGTGACAGTTTTAACCAGAGTAGCTGAAATATTTAGATTTTTAAACTATTAATTCAATTTAGAAATGGTTAAACGGTCTTTAAGTAAATCAGAAGTATCCTTGAATAGAGAACCTGACACAGATAAAGTTGTCTGATCAAATTTTTGTTTGTTTGTTCGTTTCTTCCGCATGCACCTGTAAGTACATACACATGCAGCATATGGAAATGCTGGGGGTCTTACCTAGCTCATGAGGTAATTCATGGCAAAATACAGCCACAGAAGTGCTTAAACCACTAGACAACCCTTCAGTAAAGGCTGCTCCTATGAAGAGACAGGGAAAAAAAAGGCAAACAAAACATTACTATATATTCAGACATGAAGTGCAGAAGCACTGTTGTACATGCTTCTGTCATATCAGGACATATATTTCACTCAAATTTTTCTTTGTGGAAGCATTTAAACTTTAACTGAACAGTTGTTCGTGACCCTTAAGTCGCAAAATTCTTCTTCAGAATCCTGCTGTTAAAGTAAACCACATTTCACTACCTTATTTCTGAACTAAGCCAAATACATTCCAACACCACAACCTTTCCCAAAAAATGCAATAAATGGAAATACCGTCCAAAAATAATTTATTTTTTTTTTAAGATACAGAGGGAACAAAGCAGCTCAAGTGCACCTGAGAGTCAGACACCTTAGGAAAGGAAGGAAGTCCTAACCTTAGGAAAGGAAAGTCAGGACAACAATAAGAGAGGCTACAAAATCACAATGACAGATCAACTTCTAAGCAGCTTGCTTTAACGTAAATACCACAGCAGGTTGCTTTTAAGTGGTGAAAAAAAGCCCCAAAGCCACAACCCCCCCTTAAACTAGTCCAACAGTCCGCATCTTTCTTGTCTTCTCTGCTCCTCCTGTTGCTTGCCATTTTTCTCATTTGGCAGCTCACGAGGACGCAGCACACTGCAGAGCTGCAGCACAGCTCACACACGGCATGTCAGGTCCCCAGCTGCATGGAGAGCCTCTCCAAGGGTGCAGAGCCACATCCAGCTTCCTCTTCAGCTGCTACCAGGAGCCTGCCAGCAAACAAGATGCTGCCAACAAGCAAAGAGGCACAAAGCTATGTCACAGTGGCTGGCACACAAGGGACTCAGGAGTACTGCTCCCAGAGGAAGCACTACAATGGCAATGACTCCACTGGAGACAATCCCTTCTTTTCACTGGGAAGCTACATGCTGACCTAACTCTTGAGGGAGACTTATCCAGATATTCAAGAGCAAGAAATAACTGATGCTCCTCCCTGAAGTGATGACAGCAGCTGCTGTCATCCCATTACGTCTGGGATGTGTGCTGTGGCATCCAGGCAAGAGGATGCAGGATGTGGTGAGCAGGCACCTTCGTGTAACAAACGGGATCAAGAGAGTCTTCAGAAGAGGTTCTACAGAGGCAAAAGGCCAAGCCCATCGGACTATAGAGGAAGGCAAGACCAAAGTAGCACTGGAACAGGAAACATGAACTCTGACGTGAGTAACATTTGAAAACAGTGAAGTCTGGCAGCAGGAAGGATCTTCTGTCCCCACTGCAGCTTACTGATCTGAAGAATGTCGGCACGATCCTGGCAGCAGTGAGAGGATAAGTGAGTCCTGCCTTGCCCAGCAGTTCAGTACATCAGATCAGAAGTACAAAATGAAAGATTTTTTTTTTTTTTAGTGATAGGCGATTTCCTCCCATGCAGGAGGGAGAGACCTGCTGACCTGTTGCCCTGTTGCCAAGGGAAGTCCATAGGTTGCCCAGAGCCTGCCTGAATGATGCTGTGGAGACACCACCAAAGCTTTTCTAGCCTGTCATGGATAGATACCAAGTGCCTACAGGGACAGAATACAATTCACTTTGGGGTTTTTTTGGCTACCTTCATAAAGGGATTCCTTAACCACAGAGAGCTCCAGTATAAAAGTAAGTGTGAATTGTGGTTCCATGTGTCTATTCAGTCTCTTGGTCAATCAGAGTAACACTAGGGATAAGGTTACAAATCCTCTAACCAAGGAAAGGTGGTGGATACGCTGCCTATGAACACAGGACATCACCATTCACACAAGCAGTCTTCAGCTGTGGAGGTAACAGTACTGGGCACACAAACCAGGATGCTCCTTAGTTGTATTGGTAATGGTTTCCTACTATAGATGACACAAAAGGCAGCCAGGATTAGCATTGTAAATTGACCTGCTGCTCAAAACCAAGGAAAAACTGATGGCAAATACAGCAAAAAATGACATCTTGTGAGCCTGAAGTAACTGAGTTCAGGACACAGGAGGAGGCTGGAAAAGGAAGAAGCAAAATTAAGACTCTAGGCTTTAACAAAGCAGACTTTGACATATTTAAGGAATTGCAGTGTAGGGAATCAGTCAGAAGAGATAATGTGCCCAGAAGGGGTGGCCAGTTTGTAGAGCACAGAGATACACAAACAAACAAGCCTGTTTGTGCAGGAACACTTGCAGAAGATGTACCCACCTAAGCAGTGTGTCCTAGTAAATTAAGATTCAAAAAGGAATCACACAAGAAATAGGAAGAAAGACTGGCAACTTAGCAAAGAAGATAAAAGCAGTGGAACAAAAGGGAGGAAGACCAAAGCCCAGCTTGATCTAAAACTAACAAGACTCCAAGGATAACAAGAAACAGTTCTACAAGAATGTTAGCTGAGAAACAGGGTTCATGAAAAATTCAAAACTGTTGATAGATGAGGAAGGGAAACAAGCAGTAGACATAACAACAGGCAAAGCACCAGCACAGCTTTCGTCTCAGTCTTTGTCAACAAAGCCAGATCCCAGCTCCATTCCAGAAAGAAAGAGACAGCAAACCACAGAAGCAACAGTTCAGAGAAATGCAGAAAAACCTGGAAATGCTCAGGTGCATCCCAGGATGGGACTCATCCGAGGGTACTGACAGAGTTACTAGTGTGACTACAAAGCTGCTGTCGATCATGTGTGGAAAACCATGGCTATAGAAGGCCCCACTGGAACTCTGGGAAAAGGATAACATTATTCCCATCTTTAAGAAAAGACTCAGGAGTGGTCAGTGTCATCTCAGTTCCTGAAAAGATCATGTGGAATATCCTCTTAAAATCCCACTCCAAAAGCTGCACTCAGCTTGAGGAAATAATTGATCATACAGATGGTGAATACAACAGAACTTTAGTAGGATTTCTGACACTATCTCCTATAGCAGTCTTAGCTGGGCAAAGAGGAAATATGGGCTTGCACACTGACTGGACTGCTGGGCCAACAGGGCCTGGTGGCTGGTAACAAACAGAGCTCACCAGGACAAAAACTGCAACCCATTTTCTTCAGTGTCTTCACTAATGATTTGGATAAAACATATGGCACCAACAGCAAATTTAGGGGAAAGCAGGGAGAAAGTAAGGGCTGAGGTGACACACTAAGCACTAGAGCTTTAGACAAGACCATAGCAAACTTAATTCTTATGAAGTTCAAAGAGAAAAAGTAAGAAGTAATTAAAGTACAAGCTTAAATATCAAGACCATCTCTTTCTATTTCTTCACTGCTAAAAAGAAGTCCTGAAATGCTAACAAATTGAAGATGAAATCAATATATCTGGCATTATCCCCTCTCAAGATGCTGATTTATCTTAAAATATACTTTTAAGACATGACTTCTCTCAAAAGCTGAAGAAAAAAAAATCTATGCAAGACTAGTATAAAAATAGTGTTCTGCATTTTACTTATTTAGTTGTAATTACACATAAAAGTTCAAATCACAGATGATCCTTTTGCACAAATGAGTCAGATGCAACAGTTCCATGCCTTAATAAAAAAATAAGCACTTTTAAATCTTGTTCCTACATAATTAGCACAACAGATTTCAGGAAAAAGTAACTGATGGAACTTATGAATAACAAATCACATGAAGTGAATGAACTTAAATGAAGGGTTATGCTGGCTAAAGTTATCTTTACAGAAGCGTGCACATCTTCTTTAAAATACAGATTAACTACTACACAAGTAGCATTGGCATTTTCACAACACCATCAAATGGATGTTTTCCCATAATACTTTTAAGCACATACAGAACTGAAAGAAACCCATATTTCCATTAGCCTGAACAAGCTACACAGCAGGACTTCTGAAAGCTATTGCTCTCACTTGTTCAATAAGCCTTTATTAACCTTTCTCATACTTTTCCCTTCATAACTATAAAGTCATAGCTCCTTCCCAAATCTCCCTAATGCCAAGAAGTAATTGATTCTGTGTCATTTGTATGCAAATCTTCCTTCTACCACATTTTTCACTACCGATCCGCTCAAAAATTTACATTTCATGCCTCAACTTTCATCAAAAATGAGATTAAATCAGAAAGTCTCTTTTCACATTACACTTTGAATTGACTGAATCTGAACAACTGCAAATATTGCTGTGAGAAAATAGTTATTATTGGGTTTCCTCTTCAAACAAGAATGAATTTTTTTCTACAATAAAATTTACAGAAAGACTGATACTGCTGAACTGCCTCCAGTATGCTAAACAGCCTGGAAATGAATCCAGTACCTGTAAAGATTAGTCTTAAATACAATAGTCAAGATCAGGAAAGATTAGCATAAGTACTGAAGATTATTGATTTGACTTCACTTTCTGTGACTTACTTAATCTTTTAAGTTCAATATTCCTGTAATCTAGTTCTCCTTCTAGGAAAAACATGAGATAGTTCCCAAACCTGACCTCCCAGACAGAAGTCCAAAACAAAATACTCAATCTACTATTTTTGTGATAAATATTTTCACTGAAATATTATCAAGAAAGATTGAGCAACTACATGCATTAAGGGCAAAACAGGGGCATGAACTAAGCAGAAACAAAAATATAAATGTTTTGTTTACAAGTAAAATAACTGTTTATACCTATTCAATTTTTTAAAAAATGGACTATTATGCTCAACTTTAGGAACAAGGTTTTGAGTATAATATGACTACTGTTTCAAAAAATAAAATTTTCAAGCTAAAACAGATTGAAACCAGGGCCTCACCTCCCTATCCATCAGTGCTCTGGAGGAACAGTGACATGTAACCAGGGCCCAGTACAGGCAGGCAGACATGCCAAGTATAGAACCTGACCCTGCTGCATCACAAGAGAAGAAAAATAAGTAAATCAGGCAAAGGTACCAGTGGCCTGATGGAAGTGAAAAAAACATGGTTACTGTGTTGAAAAATACAAGCTTGTCCTAAACAATTAAAATTTTAAAAAATTGCTGAGCACTTGCAGGAACAAACTCAATCTTAAATATTTTTTATAAGCCTACCTTTAGTTTTGAAACATGTTAGCTTTAACTCTCCAAAAGCAGGAAATGAAGCCCAGTTTATAGATTTTCTAAAGAAACACAGCTGCAAACACAATTTCTGTTTCATATATCACTTACCTCCAGGCTGTTAAGCTGGAGATTTTTCTCACTTATTAAGATGATGCTCTCAGAAAAAAGTTTAGACTTTAAAGATCCTCTGCTAATTACCTACATCCCTAACAGAGGTAAGAGACAGCTAGAAGACTTCACTGCCTTCACATCCAAGGCTGCAGCATCCGAGTTAGCACTTACCAATTGCCAGTCCATCACTAAAATTGTGCAGTCCATCTCCCATGATCACCATCCAGGCCAGAGTTGCTATCCCTGCGTCCTTCAGCTCTTCGCGCGAGTAGCGCTGACTGTGACTGTGGGGATGATGGTTCTGGTGGTGATGGTGGTGCAGGATGTGATGGTAGTCGTGGTGATGGTGACTTAGATGATCTGTCTGTCCTAGAGTATCATGCAGGTGAGAATGGCATTTGTTTCTACAGCCCCTGGACACATATTCGTTGTCAACCTCCTCTTGATGAGAGTGAGCTATCATCACTTCTTCCTCCTCTTGTACAGTTGGCTGCTGAGAAATGAAGGCTGACGGATCTTGAGAGTCTGTCCCTAGATAGCCCTCAGGCCCTGTTACAAAAACCCAGAGTACAATGTTACACATTTTTAAAATCACCTAAGAAGCAAAGATACAATAAACAGTTTGGCTATGTGAAGCGGTAAAGAAGTTTAGAAGTTGAGATTGATAATCTAATTTCTTGAACCAGCAGATTTTTGGAAACGCTTCCACAACTCATTCAGATTTTAGAGATAATTCCCAATAGCTCAAAATAAGGAAAACTTTTCATTTCTGTCCCCTACTGCTGAAGCAGCCCTTACATTATGGACAAAAATACTTCCTAAAAGGCAAAAAATCTTTTCATCTAAGACTCACTGCAATTTAAAGAACAGCAAAAGGCCCCAAGTCCCAGATTCACAGCATGAAGACTGTTAGTTCAATTGCTTCAGAAAAACCAAGTATCTGAGAAGCATGTGCCATTTAGTTATCTCAGGGCTGAAGAAAAAGGATACAGAAGAAGACTGTGTTATAGATAATTTTAGAAACACCTATATTTCAAAACAAATACAGGCACTTGAGTTTAACACCTGGAAAATAAACACTAAAAAACAAAGTCATCAACATAGACCATTAAATACCCTCCTATAAACATTGCTGACACGACACGGTTATTTTAACTAATGCTGAAACTTGAAATTTTTTCCTCTGCAATTAAATGAATAAATTTTTTTTTTCTACATTACAGACAAGTATTTCATTAGTTATAAAATTACTCCGAAAAACAGAACATCTCTTTTAGCAACAGCTAACAAGTAACTAGTCTGGTCTGTTTTGGCTTAAAGGATGATCTTGGGGATAACATGGTCATTTGCACTCTGAAAGTTGAACTTCAAGTATTGTCTACAATTTTGTAATATTACCCTTTTAAATAAATAATCAAACTAACAAAACCCAGAAATCTAAATGAGTCATGCATATAACATCTAGAAGTCTAAAAAGAAGTGTAGAAACTGTAGCTGTATTGCAACTTTCACAGAAAGACTTCAACTTCTGCTGCTAAATCCAGAATTAAAAGGCCTAAAGTTCCAAAACTGTGAATTCACTACTTCTAACCCACTGATCCTTTTCAAAGGAAAGCAGCAAATACACCTAGTGCTCCACACATCAGCAAACAGACAGGTTTTGCTTTGAAAATAACTCAAATAGGCAATGATCCAACCTACAGTAAGAAGCAGATCTATGAGCTGCCATCAATCAGGTGTTTTTTAAACAGTGCTGCCACAAAGCAACAACTGTGTGATATTAATGAGACTTACGATCATCTGTATCCAACTTTTCTTCATTTGCTGAAAACTTCTTACTTTCTCCATCATCTTCATTTTTTTTCTTATTCCAAAAGAAAATACTGCAGTTATGAATATTTTACTTATTTTTTCAGGATATACATGAGCAACATTATATTCACAACATTTATGCAGCCTGCACAGAAAGAGGACAACATGGAAGCCATATAAAGAGTGCAGAAGAGGAATATTAGAAACCTATTAAAGTAAGATGACAAAGGTTCCTCAGGCTCCATAGGAGGGGACAAGAAACAAAACAAAACAAAGATCATAAACAAACAAACCAAACCACATACACAAATGCCCTACATTTTTCACAAGAAATAAACAGAAGGTTTTCATCTGAGAAGCAAAATGCATCAAACGGTGACTAATTTATTCCACTAATTCTTTTTCATCAAAGAAAAGAATTCTTTCTTTTCTATATGTCAATATGATGTTTTTTAATAATGTACAGAAGGAAAACCAAGTAAGATCTCTCCTCCTTGCCCACTGAAGTCTGTGTCACAACAATTTATGATTAGTGACTCAATATCTAGGAAGGCATAATTAGTCTAACAGGAAGCCCATTCCTTGTGGCTGGGAGGAGACAAAATTCTTGCTTTGCTTGAAACTCTTCATGTTCTTTCCTGTCAAACAAATTTAACTAGAGATAGGGAAATCTCACAGTTAGTTTAGCTTCAGTATAAACCACACCAACACAACCTTCCATGATCAAAGAGCTCACATGGCATCCTCCCTACGACTACTGCCTTAATGACCAATTTAATGAGAAAACTAAACAGAGATTATCAGTCTTTGAGGTAGCCTAGCAATTAGCTATTTTTAAACTAAGTAATTAGTATTTACTAACTTTCTTCAAGCAAGGCTTAGGATTGGTTGGAACCAGATGACCTTTAAGATACCTTCCAATTCAAACCACTCCATGATTCTATTGTATCACCAACTTCTGCTTAATTTTTCTTAGTGAGTCAATTTTGATATCATTCTTTATTCCTGGCTACACAGGCCTTTAAAGAACTGTTACCAGTAATTGGCAAGTTACCAACACTAATGACCTGCCAAAATTCAGTTATTTACCTTACACATGAAAACCAGCATAACAATCTGAGAGCTGCATTTTTGGGGGAGAGAAGGGAAAGCACCAAGGGGCTTTACAGACTGTGCTTCCTCATGGAATGCTACTCCATAAAGTCACTTTCTAGAGCATACTTGGATGCTTATTTATGTAAGCACTTACTGCCAACCCTTACCTGTCTGTGCAAATGCCCTCCTCAATAGCAGTACAATAACTGTACAATGCAAACTTATTGCATCCAGTATTGGAATTAAAATAATAATAAAACCAGTTCAGATAGTTATAAATGCCTCAAGATGTCACAAGGAAGTCAGTAATGAAGTGAGAAAGTGAGTTCTTAAATCACCCTGCTGAAACTGAAGATGCAACTGGACATTTTCTCATTAAACAATTCACTGGAATGTCAAACCCTGTACTATATTGTCTGGTTATAGAAATAGCAAAGAGCCCTTCATAAAAGGTTTAGAAGTGTATGTGTCCCTAATAAAAATGACATTCTAACACTAATCCAGTCAGCCATTGCTATTAAATCGAAAGATATATGATATTCATGGGAGGTTTTTTAATAAGTGTTTTCAGAAATGAGCATGTAATACAATGGAGCTTCAGAGTAGTAGTTTCCCTACCTTTTTCTTCTTGTCTTTAAATTGTTTTATTAAAGTGATTAAATGCTCCACTAGAAACATGAAGTACAAGCCTCCAAGTGCTGTAAGTCCTTTCCATGTAGAATCCAGGTAAGCATTCTCCTCTGTACTTTGAAAAACAAGATGTTTGTACATAGAGGCTTTTTGGTCAAGAAGAGGCTTTTCGTGGTGATGGTGATGGTTTCCATGAGACTAAGAAGAAAACAAAAAGGGGAAAGTCATTATATTCAAAAGAAATGTAATGTAAGAATCATAAAAAGTATTCTTCACATCATTTTCCTCATGTCTGGAGTCCAGACTTGACAATTTTCACAGGGCAAATGCTCTGCTTACAGACTCAAATAATTACAGAGGAATCCCTTGATTGGAAATTTGTTGATAAGAAGAAACATTACAAGGACTGAGAACAGCCTGGCACTGGCCCACACACCGAAGCTGCATGGACATTGCTTAATCCAAGGTGTGCAGCTGCCCCCACACAAACTCCTGACACCACCAAGGAAACCACATTTCATGCAGTGGTCACAGCCAGCACACCAGTTAGCTTCCCATCTAAAAAAACTCACAGATGTAAAACAATTTTTTCTACAAGGAACTTGGCTGTAATTTCTTTCTTTAAAGAAAGTCTGACACTTTCCCTGTCCTTACTGGATACAGGTATGATCAGAAATAAAAAACCTTTTTGCACATCTCATTCACACGTGTTTTGATTTACATAACCTTACACAGCAAATGCAAAATCAACTGAAGGGAAAAAGAACCACCTGGTGGATTACAGGCAGGACTGGGAAACCACAGAATCTGCAGTCACTTTTATCCATTTTATTTGAAAGCTGAAACAAGTTACTTTTGTGGGGGAAGAATGTCTGTTTAAGAACCTCAAGAGAGGTGGAAATTTAGCAATCATATTCCCATTTCATTGTCCCTATTACATGACAGCAATTCCAAAATCTATCAAGTAGTATTTTCTCCAGGACTTCAGAAAAAATGGAATCTGGTTAAAAAAAAAAAATCACAATGGGTAAGCTATCAACACAAGTGGCTTGTAACACAAATAATTGATTATTCATTTCACATTTAAAGTGTTTAGTGAGCAATTTCCACAATCTCTAAAGTCCATTAAACTAGGGGGGAAAAAAGGGGGCAGCACTGCAATAAACCACTAAGAAAATTTGTGCATAATTCTTGTATTTAAGAGACAATAAAGGGACGTGGCAGCACATATGACTAAGAACAGGAAATAGAGAGTGGGATAACGCTATGAAGCTCTTGAACTTTTAAAGACTGTGAAGTGATTAATACAGATGTTCCAAATGGAAAACCTTTCCATCAAACAACCTGCATAATAGAGCTGAGAAATGACTCATCAAATGGGTATGAACTAATAGGGCACTAATACATACAGCTGTCAAGTTCTCTGCTTTGAGATAATGAATGAAACAGTAATTAATACTTACATGTGGAAGGAGGTGTAAGAAGGCATCTCCACTCAAGGTCCCCACAGCCAGTGCCACAAGAAAACTCAGAAGAAATTTGAAAAATACTCGATTCATCAGTGGTACCAATATAACACCCAGCAAGGAAAGAAAGCTGATAACAGAGATGGATATAAAGCCACCAATCCAAGCTGGCAAAAAAAAATGTAATAGTAACAACAATAAGTAACAGCTGTACATGATTTTGTTTGCTTAACATTTCTGTTATCAAACACACCTGATCATTCAATTAATCAGATGTTAACAAAAGGTATGCTACTTTTGGTGAAGTGCCAAAAGAAAGCTACACTTCTTACAACTATGAAATAGGTTTCTTGGATTTATAACCAACATNCACACAGTCTCAGTGGGTTTAAAGAACAGCAGTACTTGTGCTTCGACAGTGCAGAACACAGCAACAACTTGTGAATTCAGCACCCACCATCACATGCCGCACAACACCCACTTGGAGTTACCTGGCATGGCTGCAAACATTAAGATCCTACTTGCTTTTCAAAGCCTTTAATGAAAAAGGATCTGACTGTTTAAGAAAAATGTCTACAACACAACTACACTCTTTATCAGTGCTACTTTTATACTATTTTAAAGTAACACATGACATTTTGCCAAAATCTCTTTTCAGAGCTGTTTACATACAGTTGTTAGATGGGGAGGGAAGGTGTTAGAGGAGGATGATTCTACACTATCACAATCTGAGACAGCTTTTATAAGAATCATAGTACCTTAACTGGATTGTTTTGCTTTCACTCCATTAATAGGAAAACAAGACAGATTCCTGATCTAAGGCAGAACTGCAAGTTTAAAACTGTAGATGTTTTTCAAGGTTTAGTAACAGTTTATTTAATATTTCGTAACAGTTAAATATATAAATCATAAATGCATTAAACCAAGTGTACATTTATACTTAATTTTCCTCTGAGCTTGTGAACATAATACCATATTCCCTCAAAATGTTAAGTTCCAAGGAAAGTTGTTTGCATGTGTTTGGCTATGGGTATTGTCACACCACAAAACTTGCACCCAAGTAAACAATGAGCACATGAAAAATAAGCCATGACAACATTCCTGGTGGATCTGGATTCCTGAGAAAACGGCCTCACCTCTTGAGTGTTTTGTTTTTTCAGTTTAGAATAGAGGTAGCTCCCTCTGTCCAACTCCTTCGGAGAAGCACGAGATTCATTTGCCTTCGTGGCACCAAGCCAGGTGCCATTGCGGCCCCCTGTGACATTAACAGCACCAGGGCCAGCCGCACCCACTCGAACAACCGCCTTGGATTCTCCGGGCTGCGCGTTCTGGAGCTCAGCGTGGCCGCCTGCGGAAGCGGCGCTGACGGACGCCGTGATCTCGTGGACCGCGCTCTTGCTGCGCACAAAGTTCTGCTGCCGTTCCACGCCCTCGGCTTTGTGAGGCTCCTTCGCGCGGCTGTTCCTGTGGTCTTTGCTAGCATCGGATTCGTGGTTTGGACAAGCAGTCTTCTCAGAGCCTTTACTCAATGAAACGTGATTATGGTGAGAGTGATGGTCATGGTCGTGATTGTGGACATGATCATGGTCATGATCGTGGTCATGATCGTGGCTTATTTTAATCCTTTTCATTTTATCTATACCTATGTTCTGTAGCAGTTTTCTAAACCCATCAATTGACAGAGAGTTGTTTTCTCCATAACGATTAAAAAGTTCTTGAAGGTGCAACTTCTGTATTAGTCCTGCCAAGTCAGTATTAACACCCACTGTCTTTTCTGGAAAAGCTCTCTCTGATGTATGCACAACAGTAGCTGTCTCCACTCCATGGTGATAACTTTCACACAGCAGTATGGAAAATGATACAAGGAAAATAACTGATACCGTACTCTCCATTGCAGTTCCTTTTCAGCAGAGAAAATAATCTGGAAAAAGAGGAAAATGTAAATAGTTTGCACAAAACCAATCACATTATCCTCTGTAACATACAAAAAAAACACCACAACAAACAAAACCAAACCCTGCTCGAAGTACCAATGCAGCAAGAGACATTTAAACCTCTTACACATTCAGCACTTCTCCCAGATGTGTTGCCTCGGGCAACAGAAGAAGCTGAATACCACAGTGAGGTCACTGGCCATGAACACCTCCCCAGGTGCCAGCTTGCCTTTGTTTAGCTCTGCCTGAGTCACTGCTACCATGAGAGCCCTCAAGGGTGCACCAACTAAGTTCTAGGTTAGGGTTTTCTCCTGCTTAAAAGAAGCCCTGTAATTTCTGTTTGAGCAATGAATAAGTCATATAAATTACACATTCCTGCTTAAAAATCGAAATTCCCAACCCTTCATCACTGGATTTCCCAGAGGTTTTGGCAAACCAAAAAGTTTGGGCAAGTGTTTCCAGCACTACACAAAAATTTGGCTTTTTATGCTGTCACGTTCTGCCTTTGTTTTAACATTAGCGTCGCACGGCTCCTTTCACTAGGCAGGCAGGCCATTGCTGTGGACCAGATGCTCACAAGCGTGAGCGTTTGTGTGTTTCATTCCATAAATACTCCAGCAGGGCTGCGAATTAGCTGCCGTGGAGACTGCGTGCAGGGTTATGCTGCCTCAGCCCTTTTCCAGGGCGGTAAGGAGAACCTCCGTTTCCAAAAATATTAGTCAGCCTGGAAAACCCCACACCGCCGCTAGAAACAGATGAGGGGACCTAGGCCATGGTCCATAAGTAATTGAAGGAGGAGTGCCAAGAGGATGGATCCCGGCTCTTCTCGGCGGTGCACAGCAACGAGACAAGAGGCAAGGCACAGAAACTGATGCACAGGGCGCGGCCCCGGTATATGAGGAAAAACTTTACGGTGAGGGTGACGGACCACTGGAACAGACTGTCCAGAAAGGGTGTGGAGTCTCCCTCACTGAAGATATTCAAGAACCGTCTGGGCGCAATCCTGTGCCACGTGCTCTGGGATGACCCTCCCGGAGCAGCGCGGCAGGACCAGACGTTCCACCGTGGTCCCTCCCAACAAACCTGTCCCACTCGGTGACTCTGTGACCCGCAGGAGCCGCTCAGCGCCCACGGCCCCCGCTGCGACCCGGCACCGGCGGAGGCGGCCCCGGCGGCCCCCGCTGCCCTGAGCGCGGCGGCTGCGGCGGAGCCCGGGCACGGCACACACCGCACCACGAGCGGCCGCC
>VYZP01038740.1:0-11273 GCA_013400635.1 Hypocryptadius cinnamomeus | reverse complement strand
AAAAAAAAAAGAAAAAAGAAAAAAAGCATAATCCTGCTTTTCCTTGGCTGGGGGCAGGCAGGGAGCAGGAGCAGGTGAGGAATCCAAGGTGCCAACTCAAAGGGGCAGCAGGGGCCGAGTTTTGTTGGCCAAATTCCAGTGCTGAGCAGTTTGAACGGAGGAAAATGTTGATTCCTGTTCTGCACTCAGCTGGATTCAGAGGAAAGGCCAAGGGCATCCCAGCTGCTGTAAATCAGGAGCAGGGATTGATTTGGAGTAACCTCAGGGGTGTGCAAGGGTCCCGGGGGCAGCACCGACTGGACTGGGGGAGTTCTTCCATGGAAAGGGGCTCCCTCCATCCTGCAGCATTCCCAGCAGGCTCCTCCAGCTCCAGCTGCCCTTCCAGGGGAAATTCTCTGACTCCTTCAAAAGGAGGCTCAGGGGGGACCTTGTGGCTCTGCACAACTCCCTGATAGGAGGGGACAGCCGGGGGGGTCGGGCTCTGCTGCCAGGGAACAGGGACAGGAGCAGAGGGAATGGCCTCAGGCTGGGCCAGGGCAGGCTCAGCTTGGACAGCAGCAGGAATTTGCCCATGGAAAGGGTGCTCAGGCCTTGGCAGGGGCTGCCCAGGGAGCTTTGCAGTGCCCATCCCTGCAGGTGTCCCCTGGAGGTGGCACTGAGTGCTCTGGGCTGGGCACAAGGTGGCCATGGGGCACAGCTGGCACTCCATGGGCTGGGAGGGCTTTGCCAGCCCCAGGATTTGGGATTCTCCTCTGGCTCCCCCTCCAGCCCTTTTCCCAGCTCTGTTGCCCATTATGGGAGTTTCAGTCTCATGGGAAAAACCACCCCAATTCTCAAAGGTGTTTTGGTTCCTCAGTCCCACTGATTTAAATGTGGATGACACACCATGAAGATTTACACTTTCCTTTGCTTTCCTGGAAGAGACTCAGCAAATCCATGTTTTCCTTTGAACTTATGGAGTCCATAGTGGTCCTGTCACCAGGAAACCTGGCCTTGGGCACTGCCAGGGATCCAGGGGCAGCCACAGCTGCTCTGGGCACCCTGTGCCAGGGCCTGCCCACCCTCACAGGGAGGAATTTCTTCCCAATATCCCATCTAATTCCATTCTCTGTCAGTTTCAAATCATTGTCCCTTGTCAAAGGACTGGTTAAAGCACCTGGTTACACCTTAGAGAATTCCAGACAGGAGTGTATCCATCATCCCAGCCAAATAATCAAAATCTGTAATTTATGTTGTCTTCCTATTTGGCCATTTCTTCATGGCCTATTTGGTTTATAGTTTATTTTTATAGGTTGTTTTATAGTTTTTTGGTTTATAGTTTTTTATCTATATATGTAAACAGCATGAGGATCCCATTTGGACTGTTGACATGGACTTTTTGTTGACATGGACTTTTTTTACTGGAATGATAGCCAAAGGGAAAGATAAACATTTTGCTTCTTTAATTGTCCCTCCCAATAGGAAATGGGATTGAGAGCAATGATTCCAGCTGGAGCTGGGACCTGCATTGTCCAGGGTGCCCCAAGAGAAAAGCCAAGGGACATCCTGCTGTCCTGATTTATGGAAAAACATGTCTCTGGATGAGATTAAATCCTCTCCTGCTTCCCTGGCAAAAGTGCCCCAGATATTTTTCTATCTAATCAGGCTCCCTCTCGTTTATCAGGATGTTTAGGCAGAGCTGGAGGTCAAACAAACGGCTCCGTGCTCGGCCAGGCACGGGCTGAGCCGGAGCCTTTGGAGTAAGGAATGGGAACAAACCTCCTCCCCACAGCTTTGGGCTCCTGAGAAGTGGGGACACAAGTGACACATCACTCCCCAACCCACTCTCGACCACTTTTGGTTTTAATTCTGATATTCTCAGCAATATGTGGAATATTTATCAAAATTAAAGCCCGATAAAGCACAAAATATGAACTTTTAGGGATCAGTTTGAAGAGAAAATCTGGGTTTGATGTGAGGTTTGAGGCCTCCCTTCCGGGATTAAATTACTCCAGGTGAGCCCCGAGCTGTGGGATCTCTGTTTGTATTTTAGTGATGCAGAATTTGATCATTCTGGGTATGGGTTAGCAAAATCAACCCCCAGAGATGGGGATCCCTCCTGTTCAAGGCTCTTTGTCTTCAACCAAACCATCCAAACCATTCCACGATTTGGAATTTGGATGTTTGGGGTTGTTCTGGGGGAGGATCAGTTTGCCTGGAGGAACCTTTCCATTTGGGATCAGCACTCATGGAACAGCACTGAAATCCCAGCTCAGATGGGAATGGATCAACATGAGGAACATCCAGAGCTGAAGCTCAGCTCCTTCCACAGATGCATGAGTGGGATGCAGCATTTGAATCCAGGTCTGGATTCGTGTCTGAGGGAATTGTGGTCAGGAAGGTCAGCTCTGTCTCCTCATCAAACAAAACTCCTGAATTACATCCCTGAAGAGATAAATGCTGGCTTTTCCCTTGGAATATCTTTTGGGATAACCTCAGTGGAGACACACATGCAAAACCAGGAGTCTGTCCTGTGAAATCCACTGATTCCCAGCTCCACAGGAACAACAAGAAGCTGAAGGTCACTGGAGCAGACGAGGAGCAAACAAATAAACACCCACTTCACTCCAGACTCTTGGATGTTTGTGGGACCAATTCCTGACTTTTAGCTGGAATCTGGTGTCTATTATCACCAATTTGCATTAGGAAACTTGTGCTGGTTTTTTCTGCCACTAGAACAGCAGCAAATTCCTGAAAATCAAGCTCCAGGATCGCCCCCCTAGGTCGGACACTGCACACAATCCCAGATTTACACACACCAAGGTCTGCAGACACACCGTGAAAAATCTGATTAATGTTCAAAATGAACATGAATTTTGATTAAAATGGTAATTCCTTATCTTTGTTTCATCCTCAGGTCAGTGAAAGGCAGTGCCAGAAATACTCGACTCATGGTTCTTAAATGTGGCACTGGAACAAAAAAAAAAGCAGAATCAAAAGGCACTTCCATGATGTTGGTGGGATAAATATGTAAGCCAGGTTTTTCTGGCCATCACACTCAGAGTATTGTAGAAATTCCAAGGTGAATCAACACTTCCTGGCTTTCTCCTGGAGCTGTTTCTGGAGCCTTCCATGGAGACGCCAGGACAGGTTTCTAGAGAGCTGGACATGAGCAGCTCCAGCAGGGCAATTATCCGGAGGGAATCCAATTAAAAGATTACTGTTCTCCAGCCAGGAGTGTTCTAGAGATGCACAGAATTATCTGTTGAAATCCCTCAGGCAGCTTACCCGGAATAACCTTCTCCTGGATCCACTCCAGCTCCCAGGGGAGGCTCCGGCTCAGGAAATCATCTCGGTGCAGAGCAGGGCTCCTGCTCCAGCTCCAAGTGAGCGGCACTTCCCAGCAGGACGCATGGAATTGTGCCATCCCTGCCTCCCTAAATGCAGATAATGGCAGCAGGAAGGTTCCAGTGGGTTTCAGAGGGCTGGGAGGAGGCTGCTGAAAATCTCTGTGGGTTTGCTGCTCTTCGTAGAATCATGGAATGATCTGGGTTAGGAGGGATCTTAAAGATTATCCCATTCCCACCCCTCTGCCATGGCAGGGACACCTTCCACTGTGCCAGGCTGCTCCCAGCCCCAGTGTCCAACCTGGCCTTGGGCACTGCCAGGGATCCAGGGGCAGCCACAGCTGCTCTGGGCACCCTGTGCCAGGGCCTGCCCACCCTGCCAGGGAACAATTCCTCATTCCCAAGATCCCATCCAGCCCTGCCCTCCTTCAGCTTACAACCATCCCCCCAGTGCTGTCACTCCATGCCCTCCCTGACCATGGGAACACCCAGAGTTCTGGAGTGCAGGTTATCTCCCAAATCCCACATCCCCTCACCCTGGGAGCCATCCCAGCGAGGGAGATGACCCCATGTGACCCAGCAAACCAGCACGAGGACTTCCCCTGGCTTCCAGAACCTTCCTGAGGGAGCTGGTGCTGGATAGGGGATATTGGGAAGCCTGCCTGGCTCAGAGCAGGCTCAGTGCAGGATCCAGAGCATTCCTGGGGGTGCCAGGTCTCCTGGGTGCCACCAGACCCTCACCTGGAGCTCAGGCTGGGTGCCAGGGCAGGGCTGGCCTCTGCCTGCCCCTGCAGAGGCGAGGATTTTCTGCTGGAAGCAGGAGCTGGGTTGCAAGACCCGTTTGCGCAACGGGATCGCAAATGGGCCCAAGGTCAAGGCAGGGGGAGGAAACAAGAAACGAGGAATGTTCCTGTGCTCATGCAACACATCCCAGGTTTCGTGGGCAGGGATTTCTTAACTCCTGTGCTGACACCCTTGTTTGCCTTCCTTGGGTTGGAAATGATCAGCTCTCCTTGCTTTTAACCGTGTGGGAAGCCCCACATAACCCCAGGCTCGGGGTTTTGTGCGGCCTCGGGATGAGTTTTGGCCTCCACGACCTCCCGGGATGGTTGTGAGTCAAACTGAGATTTTTCCTGCCAAAATAAACAGCAGTGGAAGTGGAATTTTCTCCGACAGTCGGGCTCAGAAGATGCCACTGCCGGAGGTCGTGTGGGGTGGCTGCCCTGGTTTTTGGGGTCATTCAAATGTCCTGACCTGGCCTTTGCTTCCCCTCTGACTGTGCAGCACCCACTGGGACCACAATCCCAGAGCTCCATCACAGTCCCAGGAATGGGAATGAGCCTTTCTGGGCTGTATCAAGTGAAAAATAACCAGCACTTCTTTAATAGTCAGTTACAGGGTGCAGCAAACCCAAAATATGCAGCAGTTCTAGACCTGACTTGATATTCCTGCCAAACTCTGAGCTCGGCACAGGTTGTACCCAGTGGCCAGGTGCTCATCCCAGAATTCTGGCAGGATTTGTTCCTCCTGTTCCTGCCTGTGGCACAAACACAGCCCAGACCTCACCAGTAACACCATCCCAGAATCCCAGAATTGTTGTGGTTGGAAGGGACGTCTGGCGATCACCCAGTCCAACCCCCTGCCCAGGCAGGGTCACCCTGAGCAGGTGACACAGGGACACATCCAGGTGGGTTTGGGATGGCTCCAGAGAGGGAGAATCCATCACCTTCCTGGCCAGCTCTTCCAGGGCTCCATGGAAAAACATCTCTCCTCAGGTTGAGGTGGAACTCCAACCCATTTCTCCTCCCTGACTCTTTGGTAATAAGAATAAAACTGTCATTAAAAATAGAAGGGATTAAGAGACGTAAACTTGTGAGTTCCTACATCTGGTTTGCAACCTGGTGTAGGGAATGTTCCCTTCCCATGGCAGTGGGAACAAGATGAGAATACTGGGAAAAGCTTCCAACAGAACAAGGCTCAGGAGTGTCCTGGATTTTTTCAGAGCTCAGGAGGGCAGGGCTTTAATCCTTGACTTCATCCCTCTGTCTTCTAAACAGCCTTGTTTAAAAATGTGCCTGGAAGCACAGGAATGCTGCTAAGAAGTCAGGGAAGTGGTGGAATTCTCCTGCCCATGGGGATCAGGCCACTTGTTTTCCTGAGGAATTATGGAAACAGATCCTTCACTCCTCCATCCACTTCTCAGGAATAATTCTGTAACTCCATGAACACGTGGGTTACCAACACCACACTCCATGAAAGTGGGTGTTAATGGGAACGTAGCTCCAGTTCAGACTCTCCAGGGGCTGTTCCATCCTAATTCCCCATGGAATTCCATGGACTTCACTTGAGCCAGGAGAGCAGAACCAGTTTGGTTTTGATCTGGAAACCAAAGCCAGCCCAAGTATCCCTGCACCTCCATCCTGATCCACCTCGCAGCTGCCATCAAACCCACTCTGAACATCCACGGAATTCACCAACGTCCATGGAATTCACCAATGTCCATGGAATACACCAGCGTCCATGGAATACACCAATGTCTATGGAATACACCAACATCTATGGAGCTCATCAATGTCCATGGAATACACCAACGTCCACGGAATACACCAACATCCATGGAATACACCAATATCCATGGAATACACCAGCGTCCATGGAATACACCAATGTCTATGGAATACACCAATGTCTATGGAATACACCAACATCTATGGAGCTCATCAATGTCCATGGAATACACCAGCGTCCATGGAATACACCAATATCCATGGAATACACCAACATCCACGGAATAAAACATCCACAGAATACACCAACATCCATGGAATTCACCAATGTCCATGGAATTCACCAACGTCCATGGAATTCACCAACGTCCATGGAAAAAAACACCAATGTCCATAGAATACACCAGCATCTATGGAATACACCAACATCCACGGAATACACCAACATCTATGGAATTCATCAATGTCCATGGAAGACACCAACATCCATGGAATGCACCAACACCCATGGAGTGCACCAACACCCATGGAATGCACCAACACCCATGGCATGCACCAACATGAGGATGTCCCTCCTGGCCCAGACACGAGTCCAAGAGGGACACTCTGGCACACAAAGCACTGTGAGGGGAGCAGGTTGTGATTTCTCTTCTGAGCCCCGATGAACCTTCTAGAAAGTTCCTGGCTGCTCTCCTGCCCTCCCCTTTTTATTCCTTTGTCCCATCTGAAGCTCCACGAAGCCCCAGCACCTTTGCCCTAGAAGGGAGGGTCTGACAGGAACGTCCAGGTGACCTCTGCATCCTTCCTTGCCCTCCTCTGCCTCCCATGGACAGCTTGTTCCCCACATGCATTTTTTCCTTTTCCCACCCTCCTCTTTCCTGCCTCTCCCTCTCCTTTCCCAGACAGGGTGGGGAGGTTTTAGGTGAAGAAATCCATCAAGGGGATGGACAAACCTGAGGGATTAAGGAAGGACACGCAAGTGGGGCAGGCATGTGGTCACACCTCCCCAGACTAATCCTCTGCAGGGGCTGGACATGATGTCCTTTTACTCAAACACTCTGGATGCATTTTCCCTCTGTGAATCAACCTCTTTTGGAATGTTTCACCTCCAGTGTCCTGTGGCACAAAGGTCCCACGGCTTAGCAGTGTGAAGGGAGAAGGGGTTAAGGTGAATCAGGAGATTCAGGACTTGGATCCAGCTTCCAGGCCACTGTGGTGAGGAGATGAAAGGAGAAGGAATGAGACTGGAAAGCAGGAGTGCTGCTGTGGGAATTCAGTCCTGTCAGACACTGAGCTGTCCCTGCCCACGGGAGCTGTGGCAATCAGTGGCCTCTGGCAGAGCCCTGCTCTCCTGCCAAACCTGGGGCCTGGTGCTGCAACTGCTGCTCTGCCTCCCTCTGCTTCGGGAGAACAGAACTTGGTAGGAAAACAGGGATTCAGCAGGGCTGCCTCTCCCAGTTTCCATTCCCTGGAAACCCCAGGCTCTGGAGGGGTTGGTTGTGACAAGAGGCAGGTGGGACAAGATGGCTGTGACCATTGCACACCTGCAGCTTCTGGGAACTGTTTCCCACTGCAACCCCAAATAAAACTTCAAGTCTCCTTGAGGCTAAACCATGAACCTTTGGCCCTCTGGTACCATCTGCAGCCTCACATGCCTGTCTCTGCAGTCATGTGTGGAAGTGGAGAGAACCTGAAATCACAGAATGGTTTAGGTTGGAAAAGACCTGTAAGATCAAGGAGTCCAAGATGTAAGAGAGCACCACCACGTCCATCCCAAAACCACATTCCAAAGAGTCACATCTACATGGCCTTGAAATCCCTTCAGGGATCCATCTTTTGGGCAGCCCCTGCCAAGGCCTGAGCACCCTTTCCATGGGCAAATTCCTGCTGCTGTCCAAGCTGAGCCTGCCCTGGCCCAGCCTGAGGCCGTTCCCTCTGCTCCTGTCCCTGTTCCCTGGCAGCAGAGCCCGACCCCCCCGGCTGTCCCCTCCTGCCAGGGACTTGTGCAGAGCCACAAGGTCCCCTCTGAGCCTCCTTTGCTCCAGCCTCAGCCCCTTCCCAGCTCCCTCAGCCCCTCCCCTGGGGCTCCAGCCCCTTCCCCTGCCCTGGACACACTCCAGCCCCTCCAGGTCTCTCCTGTGAGGGCCCAAAGTGATTCTTCAGTGAGGCTTCAGCTCCATAGGTTGTGTTTATCTGAGCAAATGCCAGGACAACAAAAAATCCATTTGGATGTGGTGGATCAGGACCCACTTTTATTTCCAGGACTCAGAGTGTGGCTGTCAAGTGTGCAAAGGTCAAAGCAGAGGGCCCAGCTCGCAGCCTGGACATGGGACAGGAGGGACATGAGGGACAGAGGGCCATGAGGGACAGAGGGCCATGAGGGACAGTGGGGCCTCCACGCCACCACTGCTGCTGGTTCCAGCCCCTGATGGCAGAGGAGCTCTGGATTCAGGTTTTCCACGCCATGGAAGCAGAGGGGAGGTGGGGACAGAGAGCACCTTGCTGTGTGACTGTCCTTGGTGACATCTGTACTTCTCATATACCTCAGAGCCCCTGCCAGGGCTTAAAGGGGCTCCAGGAGAGCTGCAGAGGGACTGGGGACAAGGCCTGGAGGGACAGGACCCAGGGAATGGCTTCAAAGTAGGATTTGATGGGATTTTGGGAAGCAATTATTCCCTGGCAGGGTGGGCAGGGGCTGGGATGGAATTCCCAGAGAAGCTGGGGCTGCCCCTGGATCCCTGGCAGTGCCCAAGGCCAGGTTGGACACTGGGGCTGGAGCAGCCTGGCACAGTGGAAGGTGTCCCTGCCATGGCAGGGGTGGGATGGGATGGCATTCAAGATCACTTCCAACCCAAACCATAGGAAAAAAAAAAGCCAAACAACCATTAAATAAACCCAAAACCCCAAAACCTCCAGCCATTGGTGCTGTCAGTCATTCTCTTTGCCTCCCATGATGTTTTGAGCAGAGGTCCCTCAGGTCCCCACAGGTTGTTGCAGTTCAGCTGCAGCACCAATATTTCCATTGCAGCTGAAAGAATGGGGAACCCCCCAATATTTCAGAGGGATCCGTGTGGGCACCTCTTCCCCTCTGATGGACACACACACACCTGAGCATTTCAGGTGTCACATCTGCTCTTCCCAGCTAGAAATATCTGTGTTTGCTTTTCCAGTTCAAGGCTCTGTGCAGACAACACCCTCATTTATCCCCTGAAGCTTTTGCAAGAGCACCACACCAAACCATAGCAACAAAGCTGGGCAACAAAGCTGGGCAACAAAGCTGGGCACTGCAGCCTCCTCCTGCCTCCCATTTCTCCATCCCTGCAGCAGAGCTTTCCTTGGCAGGACCTCCTTACTCTCCACCCCTCCCTGACAGGAAGGTGCAGAAAGTTCTCCTCTGCCATGTCCTAAGTGTGATAATTTATTTGTGGGGACTTTTGAATAAGTTAGAGATGGGATTTTGGAGTTGGTTTTGATGATGTGGATTATTTTTTTAATTTTTTTTTTACGTAGGTAGGAAGGGTGAGTTTGGCTTACATTGTTATAATATGGTTTAGAAGGTTACAAGAGTTTTAGCTATAAGACTTTTTAAGGAATTATTAATAAAACAGTTAATAAGGATACTTATGTTTTTTACTTAACCTATAAATATTTTCTCTTATAGACTTACATTACAGTGTAAGCTTTTTTAGTTAATTATGTTATGACACATAAACTTATAGTATTGTATTTTAATCTCTTTGTTTACTTTTGTAACTACTTTTAGTTTTATGTAGTTCTGAAAGTTCCTTGCATTTCAGATTCCAACACTAAGGGAAAGGATGAGAGGAAATGGCCGCAAATTGCACCAGAGGAGGGTCAGATTAGGGATTACAAACAATTTTTCCTTCAGAGAGTGGTCACACCTTGGGCTGAGCTGCCCAGGGAGGTTTGGAGTCACTGGAAGGGTTCAGGAGGAGTCTGGATGTGGCCCTTGGGGACAGGGTTTGGGGTGATGCTGGATGCCCATGGAAGTCTCTTGGTGATTCTGTGACTCTGGGATTTTCCTTTAGCCACNGGAGGGATTTAGGTTGGGTTTTAGGGAAAGGTTCTTCCCCAGAGGCTGCTGGCACTGCCCAGGCTGCCCAGGGAATGGGCACGGCCCCGAGGCTGCCAGAGCTCCAGGAGCCTTTGGCCAGCGCTGCCAGGGATGCCCAGGGTGGGGTTGGTGGGCTCTGGGCAGGGCAGGGGTGGCACTGGGGGATCCCTTCCCACTCAGGAATTCCCTCATTTTTATTATTCCATGAGATCAGGAGCATTTTGCTTGGCATTAGTCTCCATTCCAGACCAATATTAAGGTTTCCACCTTTCCTGCCCCAGACATTTGTCTGCTCCTCCTCCTCCTGTTTAATCATTCCCACCCTGTCTGTCCCTGAGCACCTCCCTGCTCTCCAGACTCAGCAAACCCTGGGCTAAGTCACCTTCAGGGGGACACTGGGACTGGGATTATTCAGGGAATCTTTGGTTTCAGGAGCAGCTGGTAGAAGAGAGGGGTTGAGGGAGGGATCAATTTCACATTATTGGCAGTTATTCCTGAACTTGGGAACTTCCAGGCTCCTTTCTCATTTCTATAGCCACACAAAAGAGCTCCAAGTGACTTCTTCCAGCTGGGAGCAGCCAGGGAAGGTCTGTGCACAGCACAGGGGGGTGCCTCTGGAGTTCCTCAGAGCACACAGAAGCTCTTTGGGGGCAAAGCCAAGGGAACCTGCCAGGAAAAGTGGGGGATCAGAAGGAAATGCTGCCAGCAGCTCATCCCTGTGCTGGGAGGTTTCCTGCTCAGAACATCTCCAGGAGCAAGGAGAGCAGTAACCATGACAAAGGTGGGAGCAGCAGGGTTTTCTCAGGGATCAGCACTTTTCCACACCAGGAGCAAATCTCCCTCTCTCTGGGGTGTGCTGTGGACTCAGGGTCACTCCACGCTGCCTTCCTGTCCCTCTAAGATGACATTTCTTAGGCAGAACTGGCTGTAAAATGAAAATATGGTTTTTAGTCCCAGCCCAAGTGCTTGGGGAGCATTCTGCACCTCAATTCCACCATGATCCCCCACCTTGGATGCCCCCAGCAGAGCAGAAGCTGCTGCTGACGCTCTTGATGTGGTCTCATTTCTCTGAGCAAACTCCTCAGGTGTCTCAGAGCCTCTCAGAGGTGTCAGCATCTGCTGTTTGCAAGAAAGAAAGCCAACTCTCATTCATTCTCTTTTTTTTTTTTTTTCCTCTTTTGGTTTGGTTTTCTGGGGATTTTTAAGGAAGTTTTTGTCTTTTCCAACTCATGAGTGAGGTGCCCACAGAGCAGAGCTCTGAGGATGTACTTCTGCAGCAAGGGGATGGAAGTGGGGTTCAGCTGATCCTGATCCTGGGGGGAGGAAAGGAGAGAGAAAAGGAGAGGGAAAAGGAAAAGGAGAGGG
>VYZP01038729.1:26681-40172 GCA_013400635.1 Hypocryptadius cinnamomeus | reverse complement strand
GTATTACTGCATTTAAAAGAAAATTGCAAAAAATACTTTAAAAATACTTAATACATGGAATAAAAGTTATAGGAAAAGTAGAGAAGACCATCATCCTGCTTAGAAAAGTCTTTCTTGTAATATCTGAAGTTGTAACTTCAATCCCAAGAACTCCATATATTGCATGCTTTTGTACTATGGGTTTTATCACAATATTTTTTTAAACCTCTGAGCCCTCAATTCCCCTCACCACTTTCCCCTCATCCTCCTCAACTATTACAGATTAGCAAATCAAGACAATTAGGTGATTCAGAGAACCTGTTATTTTCTATTACAGTTGGTGAGTTACCCAGTTTGATTTTTTTGATGTTTTACCCTAATCCATTTCTACTCTCCCCTCCCCACTCAATTCCCTCTGTGTTTGGCCATTTGCCTTTTCTCACTTCTGCAGCCCCTTTCCCTAATCTTTCCCACACAACCCAGAGAAGCCTCTGCTGCTTTTTAGGGTATTTTTAAATGGGATATGTGTGTGTGTGTGTATATATGTGTGTATATGTATATATATATGCAGAACCCTGCACCAAGAAGATGGACCTGTGCCATCCCTTTGATTACTTTGTTGTTCCATCATAAACTGTCATTGTATGCATATGAAGAACATTGTTTATGTGGTGCAGGCTTTTTGCTGTGCACCTGAGGATTTTTAATTCAGTACAAATTTGCTGCCAGGTATGTATTTACTCCTCAGTGCACTTGTTTACCTTAGTTTTCTGTCTGTGAAAGAACAGTTCTCTCTCCCTAATACAGCCAGTTATGTGTGGATGTGTTAGGCAAGGGGCTGTTTGCCTGCTGAAGTATCAGCTCATCAGGATTGGTATTACATCATGAATGCAGCCTCTAGAATATGCATTTGTTTTCTTTATGATTGCAGTGAATTATCTTCTCAAGCTCCCACAATGGTAACATGGGCTGTGCCAAGCAGCATGTGCCAGGCATAAGAGAAAGAAGATGTTTTTTGAGGACTGAAAATGTGGTAAAGAATGCAAGTTCCTGCTGACAGGAGAGCAGGCTGTATATCATGAACTGGGGATTTTCTTTTCATGGCTCATTACAATGGATTGTTCTCACAAGTACCTCCTCCTCAGATGTTCAAAGATTATAGTCCCTTTGGAGTTCATGTGGAAATTGATGCCTGCTTCCCCAGTCCTAGACTTTTTTCCCCTAGTTTTTCTTAATATTTTCCTTGTTATACTCTGAAGTGAGTAATTTGAGGACATAATGTAATTGGATTTAGTTATGGGTTTTATTTTTCTGTCTTGAAATTGTGCACATTCAGAGAAAGATTGACTTATTCAGTAAATTATCAGTGTTTTTATTTTTCACTTGAAGTGAAATTTAAGCTTGGGTTTATTGACCCAGGCTCTCTGTTGAGCTACTCTTCCTTTTAAGAGAAGTTGAAGATTTTAAAGAATATTTTTCCATTGACCAAGGCCAAATAGAAAGGTTTTTTTGGGAAAATACTAAAATATGTATATAATTTAATATTTGACAATTTATTCCTCTGAAAAATCAAATTAGTTTCTCACATCTGTGAAATTACTACAACTTGACTATTTCTGTTCAGTCGATCATTGTGCAAGTCACTAGTGTTTAGTCTTAAATATGTGATTAGATTTCAGAGTAAATGTATGCTGAAGCAAAAGCAGGATGAGTCTCTTTTAGAACTTATTTCTTATAAGCACAGGAAAAAAGTTTTGTTTGGCATTTGGAAAAAATTATAGGTAGATTAACAACTGATTTTAAATGTTGTTTCTCTGTAAGATTTTGAGCTTTAATAAATGCTGATTCTTGTAAGAAGACTATACTGTAGAGTTTTGCAAATGAGTTTGGTTGAATAACGTTATTTTCTCAAATCATTATAAAGAAAGGATGGATTTTTAGTATACACAAGTGATGGTTTTTCAGGTGGCTAAGAAATGAGAGAAATCTTGTAAACATGGGAAAGGGTCTGTGTTATTCAGACTCTGAAGTTTCCTGGGTTTGCTTGCTGATGGTTGAGAATCTTCTGTTAAAGACCTGTTGATTGCCTCTGTATTTAAAGCTTTTACTCTTATATTAGATACTAGGTTTTGATTTCAGGACACGCATGCATGGATTACACACAGAGTAAGTGGAAGCACGTTATGAATTCCCTGCTACTTTCACTGAACCAGGTAGAATTGGCTTGGGGAGGAAAAGGAGGAAGAGACCATCTGTAAGCAAATTGATGGAGGGTATTTCAGTCCACCCCTGCCAATTATTTCTAATCGAAGCTGTCTGAGCCAGTCTTAATACAATTTAGCTATTGCCAGCCAGAAGGATTTTATTTATGGAACAGGGCCTGTTGAAACTTCCTCCGACCCTGGAGAAGCTGTGAATGGGAGAGAGCTGATCAAGCAGGCATGTCTGGCTAGCGTATGCATTTCTTTAATAAGGCAGGGATTGATGTCTTTTGCAGTTCAGGGGTTAGATAAACAGCAGTCCCTCGGTTCAAGGCTCTCCATGTTCAGTTGTTTGTTTATACGGATCTCAGAAGGTTAGCTTAGCCTTCTTGACATCCCCAGGGAGCTTTCCTGACCATGCTGTAACCTCGTCTGCTCCAAAGCTGCTCAGGAGGTGTTGCATCGCCTTCTAGGAAAGTACTGGCTGACAGGAGTGTGCAGCTCAGACCTGGTCTCAAAGAAAGGTAGATGCAATCCGAGTGGTTGGAACACTGGGTCTCTCTTCAGGAACTCATAAATAATTTGCACGTGCTTTCATTCTGAGACTTGATGTTTGCACACAAAGATGCCTACAACATGCAACTCAGGCTCTTACTGATTGCAGTTTTGAGAAATCAATGACATACATGACTAATTTCACCAGAACTTTGAGGTTGTCTTACTGATGTCTGCTTCTATTGACTTGCAGTGGTAGCCCATTAAATTGAATGGGATAAACCCCGAATAAATAAGTTGCTATGTTAATAATTTTTTATTTTAAAAAATTAGTGATGGTTACGTGTTGAACAATACAGAGAGTTAAAGCATGCATCTAATTAGGCTCATTTCCATAGCTATTCTGTCCCAGTTTTCCTCTTCCACAGAGGAGGATGATGGTGGTCACATGAGAAATGAGAAAGAAATGGTGCAAATTAATCTGGGTCTTATTGCAGTGTAGTTCTGATGAGTACAGTTGTTCTGGAATTTGAGGATGGCTTTGCTCAGGGTTAGAAGTGTGCTTTATCACATGTGGCTCTGGCTGATTTTAAAATGTGACGTGTTACAAAGTTGGCTTAAATCCCAGAATTTGTTGAATTAGTTTTTGCTGATTTGATGTCTGGTTATTCGTACTTCATTTTTCTGCAGCACCTTCAGTCTGTAGCTGTGCAGACCCAAACAGGCATTAATAAACTGGCTGCACACCTACAGCACAGCTTGTGAAATATCCTCTCATACAGACGGGGAAACTGAGGCACAAACATGGGCTGTTAATGGCCACTGGACATTTTTGAGAGAGCAGAGATCAGTGAGGACTCTTCCTGTCCTGTAACCCCCAGTGTTGTGCTGCTTGACCTGCAGTGTTTTCATTTCCTTGAGATCAGTTTGTGCACTCCTAGAGCTTCTCAGGAAACCTGAACTTTGTCTGGTGTTCTCAAGTTGGACAGTACTCTTAAAGTATCCTGTCCTGTACAAATCCATATGGATGGCATCCCAGCTGAAAGGTGTTCAGAGTGGGGGAGAGGTCACTTCCATGCTGGCTGAGGTTTCAAAGTGCCAAAATATGAACATCTTGTCGCTTTTAAATAATGTGTGGGGTCTGACTTCAATGTTGGGTTTCGTATTTAATCAGTATTAATATGATAACAGGAATGTGGCAACTGAAGCGAACACAAGGAGATTATCTTCTTAGCCAAATGCATCCATTAGCTAGGAAATATAGGTTTCTATTAAATGAAGCGGACAGATGGAGTATTGGAGGTGACTGAGAACAGGAGGGGGAGGGGGCTAAGAGGTGAAAGTTGAGGTTTAGAAAATCTCTATAAAAATAAAAACAAACCATCCATCTTGATGGCTGGCGTTTTACCCTCCCGTTGCACTTTCAGGATGGTGCTCCGATTCCTATCAAGAGCATTATGCTGAAATTTAATCTAACAGAGCACTTACTCCTGCCAAACTCTGGCTCGGCAACTGCTCCACACCCCCAGAAAGAAGTGGCCAACAAAGCTTCAAATACAGGACAGTGTTGTGCCATCTTCAGGAAAGCTGCTACTTTGAGATCTCAGAGGAAGACAGATTGGATCTTGTCCCTCTAGTTTGTTGGGTTTTTTTAAATTTTTTTGCTAGAAAAGCATGTTGGGGAAACAAAATCATGTTCCAGCATTTCAGAGCAGTTGGAAGTAAATTATTCATCTCTCTGTGTGTATGTATAGGAACCCTGATCTCATAACTGTTGTAACAATGTTTATAACCAGTGTTTGAAACCAAGGTTATAATAGTATAAATAATTTTAGATAATGCAGATAACAAGAAGAAAATAATATAATTAGAATTTTACAAGGTGGACAATTCGCTAAGATAGATGGAGTAACACAATACATTAAAAAAAATAAATCTGTAACAGCACAAACATGACACTGGTGACAGGAAACATCTGCATTGCCAACCATCCCTGGGCTGGCCACAGCCTCACATCTGTACCACCAGCCTGGGAGCTGTGTGTGCTTCATTGTATCAGTGCACATCAGACCCTCTGTTCTGCCACAGAGGTTTGGGTTATTTTCTTTGGGCATTTTGTATTGGTTTTAAGTCTATAAGCATTTTACTTGGAAATTAAATTGAATAAACCATGTAGGATGGTGCTGCTTAGAAAGAGCGGACTAAGTGCGAACAAACTGTAGTTCATTTTTTTGAAGGCTGTTTTGAATTGGACCTAATTACTGTCATGGCAAATTCTGCATGTGAGCAGTGAGAGTCTGGTTGGCTGCAAACAATTTTTCATTGCTTGTTCTTATCTTTCATCCCATTTTGATTTTGCTGCCAGTGATTATTCCTCCCCTGGATTTTGAGGAATTTGCCAAGCTTCCTCTGGCTAAGCTTTGTGTGGAGTTTTAGATTTGATGGTGGGGAATGGGAGAGGAGAAAATATGTGGAAAGAGGGAGAAGCAGCATCACTCTTCTGTCTGGTGTTTCCAGGCATCACACCGTTTTGTAAATTAATTTTATGTTCTTTTACTTAAATTCACTCTTTTTGTCTGCATTACTTCTGCTTGATTTTTCTCTAAAGCCTTTAGGTGTTAACAAAAATGGGACACGTGGAAAGTCCAGAGTGGACTTCTCTTGATCCTCTACACTTTGCCCACTGTCCATCTCTAAGCCAGTGCCAAATTAGCAGTGACTGGTTCATTTGGGCAGCACAAACCAAATGTTATTGCCATCTCTGGATCCAAGAAGATTTTGGAAATCAAACTTTAAAACCAGACTGGATTTGTATTTTCCCGTCATCCATGGTGTTCCCTGTTCATATATACTGATTTCCTTCCTCAGCATGTAGTGAGTCACAGGAAGGAGGAGGGATCCCAGGGAAGGTGTGTAGGGCTGGCTGATGGTGCAGAGATGCTGGTGTTGGCTGTGGCAGGGCCCTGCTCCCAGCAGGGAGGTGTGTGCTCTGCTGGCTTCATGGGAGGGTGCAGGAGGTGCAGAGCCATTTTTCAGGCTGTCCTGTCATTCCTGCTTGGGAACCTGACACATGGGCCTAACTTTCTTGCTTATGTTGTTTTTCTAGGAGGGAGGGAGGTGACTGAGCAGCTAGCCCCTTGACAGGGCAGTTTTAAAACATTCATAAAACTTTTATTGGGCTGCCACCCTTACAGATAAATATTTTCTGAGTTTATGGGTTTATTTTAAGACTTGAAGTTTAATAGCAGCTTTGTAGCCCTATCTGTCCCCAAAATAGCCTTTTGGCAAGCTCCATCTCTGGAGGCTGCCATGCTTTTCTAGGTCTTTGGAGTTTCTTCATCACTAAATTATTACCCTTTTGCCTCCTTCCAGCTTCGTCTGACTAAATGTGACCAACTGTTAAGTCTTTCCCCTTCCCCCAGCCTTGCTGAAAGCTGATGCTGTGTACCCATATTTGGTCATCATAAAAGGAGAAAGATTGCAGTAGTTATAAATTAATTTATTTTATTAAATTGGGTTTGTTAAACCTGTTTTATAGGAGTTTTACTTATCAGTCTTTTCTTAATGCTGCATGTGATTTTAAGATGGTACAGGCTGGTGGCATTTCAGACATGTACTGGCACTTTCCAGGCACTTTCTCAATGTGCTTCCACAAATATAAAAGCTTTGCAGCTCATCTCAGCATTAAGTGGGGAAACCAGTGGGCTTGCAGCCAAGGCTGTACAAAGGAATGCTGTATGCAGTGCTTGGAGGAAGATGGAGCTGCAGTTTGAGCATCCCTGCCATTTGATTTCACTGTGCTGTGTCCAAAGAGGTTTCATGGATTTCAGAATGGGCTTTTGCTCAGCACTGACTCCAGACAGTGTGTGCATTTTGGCTGCCCTGGGAGAGCCATGTATGATCCCCATGTGTTCCAGCTCCTGGAAAGTGAATGTTTTTAGCACCTGGAGCACTACTACATGTTATGGTTTCTTTCTATCCCAGTACAGTTGCTGAGCTCCCTTCTTTTCTTACCAGAGACAGCTGTAATACCTACAAGGAAAGTGTGTGACTTCTTGTCTCGTTTGCTCACCTGGTCTTTTATGACACTACTTTCAATGACTGATTTCCTGAACAGAAAACTGCTGGCATATGATATTGTATCATGACATTTTTTGGTCTAATCCCAAGTTTTTTGGGAGTGTGAGTCTTTTTCTGTGCAGGAAGCCGTTTTCCAGCATATGTGATTGTTGGTCCTTCAGACATACTTAGAAAAGTGCCATTAGTAGGAAACAACTTAAAGGTTGGGTTCAGGGGTACTTGTGAAGGACTATTCTGTAGAACTGACAAAGATAAAATCAGAGCTTCAGGACAACTGAAGAGATTAAAATAGACTTTACCTCCCTTAAGAGGTCACTTGGTCCTAACAGACGTAAAAAAAAATCCATGAGCGAAAACAACCCACTTGCTTTATTTTGGGTGAGGTTAACAATTTATATAGTCAGGGAACTCCCTTTTCCAGACCAGTCACAGTTCAGCAATATATTCGCTGGTTTGATTTTTTTTTGGTTTGTTTTTCCTTCTAAAAATAGGAATATCTATTTTTGTACAAAATAGTGCCCTGAGACTTTTGTTTCTGTATTTCCATGACTTCTGTTTCTTATGTCAGCACATCTTGGTGCTTGTCCTAAGAATGGAGCTGATGTAATAATAATGGTTTTCATCATAGCCATCTGATTTGTTGCTTAGAATATAGAACTGTTTACTTTTGCAGGACAGTTTTTCTGCAGGTTTTACACTGATGAAGAGCAAAATCACAGGAGTCAAGAAAGTTATATTCAATGAAAAAAATTAATTCAAACAGCTTATGTGCTCAAATAACCCAGCAATATGTGCCTACCTCAGTACAAGCAAAGAGGNCAGCAATAGTGGCCTACCCCAGTACAAGCAAAGAGGTTAAGCCCTTTTTTTTTTTTTTTTTTTCAGGAGACTGTTGAGTTCTGGCAATGTGCACATTATATGCAGTTCTTGTCCAGCAAAATTCTGGGCAAAGCTGGACAGTTTGGATTTTTGTATATTCACATGAGAATTTTATTGCTCTATCCATAATGTAAATATGAGTATAATGGATTGTAACTGTTTCAAGTCCTTTCTCTGACATTTGGTAGTGGTAGCCCCCAGCTAGTGCCTGTCTCATATCAGATGGAGTGTATTCTTTTTTTCCTCTAGAAAGCTGTGGAGCAGAGATGTAGAGAGATAAGTTGCCAGTGAATTTATGGCAGTACAGTCAAGAAGACTCTGGAGTTTTGGTTTAGCACCAGTGTAAGTCCATCTCCTGGAGCTTTTGCAGTATGTTGTCTTTCAGGTTAGTTATTGGGTCAGTCAGAAGCCTGTTAGCATTGACTGTTGGTAAATTTCTTTTTTAATTGCTTGTCATATTAGTCTTTTGATCCACTGCATTCATTCTCTATTGGGGATTAATCTTCAGAAGAAAACTGGATGTTGTCTAATTCATAAGAGTTGTAAATGCATCTGGAAAGGATATTTCAGGAAATATCCTGTCTTAAATTGAGATGTTTTCTGGATGATTAATAATTTTCCATAATTATGTATACATCTTATAGTTGTAAGGACACAAATAGATCAAGTTTTAGCAAATACAATTTATTAGTTTTGGGTTTTTTTCACTCTTTCTTTCTGGTACATTTTGATTGTGTTCTGAGAGGACAGTAGGTTTTTGGTTTGTTGGTTTGGGGTTTTTTTGCCAGCAGCATTGAAAGACCCACAGCTAGGCAAGCTGAGAGGTACTTCTGATTCTTATTTGACTTTTGAACTCTGTGTCTATGTTTTCTTTTGTTGTGGTTTAAATTTCACATCACTCAGAAGTTAATGCTTCTTAAGGATGTAATTTACCTTCAACATGATTCTTCTTGCTGGTGTATGAATGGTCCAAGCACCGTGGTTCTGATGGGAAAGTATGAACTGCAGGCAAGAGTTCCTGCTGTGGAAACAGAAATAGTGAAACAAGGAACAAATATGGCTTCAGGGTAAAAAATGCACTTCTCAAGTTTTGTTGTAAAATAATTAGCCTTCTGTGGAGGCGCAGAGACCATAGAAAAAGCACAGGAGCTGCTCAGTTGCCTGTGATTTGACTTAAAGTTTATGACCTTGAGTAATGTGCCTGCTCAACCACACTTAACAAAAGCATATTTGATGAAATGTTAAAGTCATGAATTACGCTCCATGGAAAGCCTTTTTTAAAATTTGTAAAATCAGAAATAAATCAACATCTTCAGACCTCAGCAGAGTTGTTTAAATATGGAATTAAAAGGAACAGGCTGTTTCATCAACAATGACACTTTGTAAACTTACACAGAATGTGTAGCTTTTCTTCAGGTTGAAAAAGGACTCTGTATTCCAGGGTATTGTATAAAGAACTGTAGCATTAGGAGCCCTGTTTTTTAAGTGGGGAAGCTGAGACAGAGATGAAATAATGTTGTGAACTGATGGAAGCCAAAGAAGCAAAACTGCCTAGGCCTGGGTTTCTTAATTCCCAACCTAAATGTCTGCCCCTTAGGGCTGCAAAAATTTGAGAGCAAGTTGTGTGACAATTTGGAGGCTTCTGTAAGGCAGTATCTGTCCCTCTGTTTTCCTTGTTGTGAGCAGCAGTTACTGGTTCCATCATCCTCTCATTTCAACCATCAAATGTGTAGTTACTCGCAGTTTATACTTCTAAACCAGGTTTTACTTATGAGAGAATAAACATGTCCCTGCTCACACAGCAGCTCTGGCTGGTATCCCTTCCATAGACCTGTCAGCTTTGCATGGCATTGGGAGCCTGTTCATCTCTCTTTTATTGCTTCATGAGTTTTATTTATCTTCTTTAATGTAATATATTGGAATTGTTATTATTTATTTCATTTGGGGATTTTTTTAAAGTAGTTGGGTACTACTGTGTTGAAACAAAAATAGGAAGTGCTTTCTTTGACTAGATGTTAGGATTACTGTATAACAATGAAAATACAGTTTTTGTTTTCTTGGAGAGCTTTTACTTTTTTTATGTATTAGGCATCACATCTGATGCTAAACCACTGTATAAAACACCTTTGTTGAAAACAGGAAATTTCCCTGTAAAATTAGATAGATTTAACTTTTTTTTTAGGTCACAAGAAAGTTTGAAATGTACAATAGCTCTGAACATTAACTTTTCACTTTGTCCCTGGAACTTTTGAAGAGAGACTTGCATTTTTTGGCATTGGTCAAGTAGTCTGGTCTTGATAGACTTGCCGTCTGTAGTGTCTTTGTATTAAGTGTTTCCCCTGGGGCTCCATCTTGTGTTTTAATTCCCAGTTTGTTGCTGATGTATGGGTTCTTCTGTTAAATAACTTCTATTTTCTATGCCATTATGCCTACATACTTTACTTGATTTGTGTTGCATACAGAGTGTTTTCTCCTTGTTGTGTTTGGAACTGGTTTGTAATAGGGTTATTGTTATGTAATTTTGACTGAAAGTTAAAACTTCATCAACAAACACAAAGTGTTCGTTCTGTTCGAAAATTTGTGTCTTACACTCATCATAAACTATTTATCCATTATGTGCTGGTTTTTATCATTTAAATAAAAGAAACCACTATTTCATCCATGCTGCAATTTTAGGAAGTATTAAAGATTCACTGGTATGTAGAGCACTTAATGCTGTGAACACAAGTGAAGAGCTTCTGTAAACAATTGATTCAAGATTTCAAAATAACACAAGTGCTGAGAAAACTGCTGCACTCAACTATACTGTCACATTTCCATGGATTAATGAGTTACTGTTTGTTATCTCAGTGATAGTGATTGTCTGAGTGCTCAAGCCCCCTCACAAATGTGCTATAAATTCATAACCTCAGATCTCTCTTTAAATCCCAGTGAAGATATTTTGTGGTGAGTACGATGTGCTGAGGAGCATTTTGCAGTTACTGAAGCTCAGCTGATGGGCACTGACTTGCTTCTGTGTCTGAGCTGTAAAATGACAAATGGTTGAAAAATAAATCCTTCGTGCCAAGATCAGAGATTTCTGCCTGCAATTGTAGAGTGCTTTAGAGCAATTCAAGAAGATATTCAGATGTTGGCTGGAGAATGCATTCGTTCTTCCAAGTTGTGACTATTCCACTAGTCTGCCACTCTACTTCTGTCACTGTTACTCATGAACTTACTGTGCTCAGCAATCCCCAGCCTCCTCATGCTTTCTAGTCTTCCTGACTGTCTTACTTAACCCCCAGCTTCATTCACACTTTTGCCCTGCAGTGTCTGTGCTGGAAAGCACTGTAAATATGAAGACAACTCCTGGTGTTGAATCCATTACTTGGGTGTACTCTGGTGGGCATATTAGTGCACAGATCTAGTCAGGCTTGCAGAACTGGTCAGTGTACTTCATCTGGAGCATGTTCAACCTATCTAAGTAGGTAGTATTGCAATTAAATTTTTTTTTCAGTTGTTTGTCCTTTTGAAATTATGCTTTAAAATTCCAGAAGCTTTGTGAAATGCAGGGTGGCTATGTTTGGCTTGGGATGGCCGAATGCTGCATGCAGTGCACATCACTGCAGTGTACACTGGACGATGTTTTGGTATTTAGGAAGATGCAGCATGTTCTGTGTGCAAACCCTGAGACACAAACGCTCACACACCGTGTATATTGTGGCTGCACATCTTCAGCTTGTGTGGTATGATGTACACACTCGTGCACGCCCACACACTAAACCTTTGCAGGTCAAAAAGGGAGGATAAACTTTTGAACCCAGCTGCTTCCAAATTAACTACATGTGCAGGGACCACCAAAGCTGGGGTTACCGTATTCCAGAAGAGTGCTGGACACTGACACCCACATCTTGTACTGCAGGAGACTTCTTGTTCTTCCCTGAGAACCTGAAGGATGATGCCTTGGAAACACGCCGTCCTCTTTGCCCTTTCCTTGTCACCAGAAAGGACAGGCAGCAGTTTGGTGACTTCTCCCTTCGTTATGGAAATGGGACTGATACAGTAATCAGGATGCTACATATGGAGCTTTTTAAATTACTGCTCTTCAGTCTTTTGTTAGCCTTCATTATTCCTGAAGATTTTTTCCAAGTCATAAAAATGACATTTTTAATATGCAGAATTAAAAAAAAAGGCAATATGAAGAATACATTTTTGTCAATAAGCTTTTACCTTTTAAACCAGTTATCTTAGTTTCTGCTCTAGGTATTTTAATTGAAGATTAACTACTCTTAAAGAGTATACAAATTTAGGTAGTATATATTTGAAGTAGTAAAATAGGACTGAATAAAAGCTGGGAATAGAGTGGCCTGTCCATTATAATTTTAGATTGCAGAGCACAAACTAACCTTCATTTGAAGTCAGCACTGCTGACTGAGAGACTCTTCTAATGTTCAGGCTATTTTATTTAATTTTTTTGTTGTTGTTCTGATGAAGTTCACTAGAAGTATACTTTGGAGTTGCAAGTTGAGCAGGTCTTACCTGAAATGTTTGTTTTATTCCTGCTGTGTTTTCTTATAAAAAGTTGTTGAGTCAAAGCTGGTGTTTGCAAGCATGAAACAAAATGCTAAACAATAATTGTCTTATGCTTCTTTTGACTTCTGCTAAAATGGCCTTGGTGAGCTCCTTTTTACCTCCTACAGGAAATAAGACCAGTTCATTTCTGTCTGCAGACTGATAATTTCTCTTGCATCTTGAGCAGCCTCGGGTACCACACATGTTGTCTAAACTATGGGCATTGAAGACATGGAGGCTGTTTTTGTTTCAGAGGGAGGCAGTTGAAGAGGCTGCTGCATTCTGAGCACCTGTCTTGTCTCTGGGGCAAAGTACCTGGTTACCTTCCAAAGAAAGGCTCATGTCTTCCTCAAGTATCCCATATTTTTTCCAAGGATTCAAGGATAGCCGTCCTCTGGAAAATCTTGTTAAGATTTATTGTTTAAACCTATTTGTAAGGGAGTGCATCTGATAGGTTTTGTAAACATTCTGATTTTTCTTTCTCCTTAGAGTTTTTACTAGAGCTTGAATTTTAGCAGCATAAGTAATGTAAACTTCCTGTAGATCCATAGCCTTGATGAACTGCATGTAAAAGACACACTTTTATGAACACTTTGATGAATTCCCTCATCAGTATGCAAGATGGGAGAATGCTGCTGCTTCCATTTTGATCCCTGAAAGCTGCAGTAGCCTAATAAAGCTGGAGCTGGTGCTTGTGCTGGCACATTAACCTGCATGGAGATGTGATTCCCAGCTGGACCATTCCCTTGGGCAGTCCCTGAGGTAGCCATGCCCTGTGCCTCAGTCTGCAGGGCATGCAGAGCTTTAGGAGAATAAGGCTCAATATTGTGGCGTGCTGCAGACTTCCCCCTCTGCTGCCTGCCTGTAAGAAAGGAACCTGGATAATATAGGACTTTGGGCTTGACTTAGCATGGTGTAATAGTCTCTATTATCCTAGCTTTGCACAGGCAAAGCTGTTTTTGGCCAGGACTGTGCCCTTTATCCATGGCACTTCCCCAGTCCTTCCCTTTTCTTGGGTTTTTGTTGTTTGGGGTTTTTTTTTGGTGTTTTTTTTTTTTTTCCTTGTTCTTGTTGTTTTCCCCCTCCTCATAAGGAGGAAGGGTTTGAAGTACAGATTTGCCATAATTCTACTGCCAAATCAGTAACAGCTGTTGGAATTGTAAATGGCTTCTTGGTTGCCATCATAGAACCTGCAGTTGATCATCTCTGCCCTGAGCAATAACTGGAGACATCAGAGCTCTAAATAGAGAACACAGATGGGTGTGGGAAGGGACGGGGTTTCCTTTTACTGGATGGCTTTTCAGAT
>VYZP01038729.1:12679-26032 GCA_013400635.1 Hypocryptadius cinnamomeus | reverse complement strand
CAGTCCAGGTTGTCGCTCCATGGAGCTGGGTTGGCTGTTGTAACACCCTGCAATATAAACTGCAAACCTTTTTCCTTTCACAGCTGCATTTGGGCCCAGGCAGTCAAACAGCTTTGCACTGGTAGTGGGAATCTTGTCCATTAGGTTGCTGTAATTTGTTCTGTTCCAGCCAGCCACCTGTATCAGGACACTTGTTAATAATTTCTGCATCAGAGCCCTGTGAATTGCCTACATCTTATTTCTAAACAGTGTGATCAGCACCCAGAAATTTCAGAAAGATGAAGAGAGTGTTTTGGGGTGAGGTTCAGGAAAGCTAATCTCCTTCAGCCTAAATATGATCTGCTTCTCTGGACTTGGACAGAGGCTGTACCTGTNGGCTGTACCTGTTTTCTCATATTTTACTTGACTGGGTTTTAGAACAGTCTGTGCCCCAGGAGGAGTGCAGTGAGGAAGGAAACCCAGCCCTTGGGTGCTTGCCTAGAAAAATGGAAGTATTGCTGTGGCATGGATAGAGGTATTAAGTTATTAATACGTGCTAGGTCTGTGTCACTGTATCTCTGCAGCTTGTGCTATCTCATTTAAAGTCTGACCTACTGTGCCTGGCCCTTCATAAACATATCACTGCTCAGGTTCAACTTGGTGAGCATTGCTGTTTATTTGGAGCCTGAGTACTATAAAGTAATTATTAGAAAGCATTAACTCTTACATTCAGAGTTTTATTTCTGGTCTTTGTATTTACTGAGAAAAAGCATTAAAATATTGAACTAAGTATTTATATTTAGGAGGGAAGTATAAATCGTTACTTTTAGAATAAGGCTTATATAAATTTTAAGCATTTTTATTTGTAGAGTGGACTGATGACATTGCATTTTTGAAATTTACAATATTGAAGCAGCTTACAGAGTCCCATTCTGCAAATCTTCCCCCCCTGCTTTCTGATAATCATTGGCTAATTTATTTCTATAGGAACATATAAAAATATTGTAGTTAAATAATACAAAGACAATCAAGTTAAGGCTCAGTAGTGTTCAACCAGCATGTGAAAAGCATAGTGTCTTAATTAAAAGAAATGCAGAAAACTTAGTTATTGGAAAGCATTTTTTACTGCTAGAGGACTTGTGGGTGACTAAGAAATTTATAGACTTGAGTTTTTTATTTTTTAAATAAAAGCCAGATACATGTCTTCATCCTTTGGCTTGTTGACTCAATTTACTTGGATGGAATTTTTCAACATTTAAAACAAATTAAAATTCATGAATCATTTGTGCTTAAAGGCACAAGCTTTTTTAGATACAGCAGTTAAGACTTAACTGGTTACATACATAAAATACTGTTTTGGATATGTAAATATGGTACTTGCTCCCTTAAAAAATGCAGATGAAAGTTGAAATAGTTGGGATAAAGCCTTGATTACCTGTTATATAGTAATTATTGTGCTTGAATAACTGTTTATATTGGCATTGTATTGCGTTTCTCTCTTGTTTCCTGCAAAAGCAGTGACTACTTTGCAGGACAGCTGTGAAGAAAACATTCCACCACAGCAGCAGGCAACAGCGTGGTTTGTAAAGCTGTTTTGTGCTGCCTTAGTCACAGTCTGCAATTTCTTGGTACTCAGGGTTTTTTTCAGTTTTGATCTGTTGATCCATACTCAATCTTGAATTGGGTTTTGCTGCTCTGTGCTGGTGTGGTGTGACTCGTTCAGGAGGGGAAGGTGTTGTTCCAACCAGGGTGCCATTGGTGTTAGATTAGGATCAGCATTGTTTCATTCTGTGGTAAATGCAGCATGTGAATTTTTTAATTGTTTTAATTATTGTGGCCAGTTGATTGCTGGTACAGCTAAGTGAGCTTTTCCACAAACATTTTGTAGATGTGGCAGGCTTTATTGTCAGGTTTTAAACTCTGCTTTCCTGGAATTTACTTAAAAACATGACTCTGAGAATGTAGGTGAGCAGTCAGTGGATGTCGACAGAAAATGACAATTGTTCCAGATCAAAATGTCTATTCTCTTTGAAAACTATTGTTTCAAGAATATTTTGAGGATTTTATGTATTCACTTAGGGAGCTCATTGCTCTGCTGCTGTAGTACCCAGACACCCAGTCACTGTAGCACAGCTCTGGGCACTGTATTGGTGTCAGAGGAGTACCAGCCGTGGCTTGTTTTGTTCCTCTGGACTTCTGTTGCTGAGGACAAGGGGGAGCAAAGTGAGAGGTTTGTGGCTGTACATGTGCAGATGCATATGTACTGCTGAAAACTTAGAGCAGTTAAATTAGAATGTACAATTTTTAAGTCAAAAGAAAGGTAAAATAGTAGACAAATTGGGAAGCAAAGACAGACTACACCCTTTTGGATGTTCCTTACTAAGGCTGCTTTGTAGGTAAGGTCCATAATTTTTACATAGAAGTCCATAATGGTCTTTCACTGAAAGCTGTGTTCATTTTCTGCAGAAGGGATTTTTTAAAGAACATTGGAATTGTTGAGATTGAGTTTTGGTTCGTGAGCCAGGTAATTAGTGTTTGAGCATCCACTATAACTGGAAAACACAGTGCCTGGGAGAGCAAACCTGTCCAGTCTTGTCCCTCAAGTGACCTCTACTTATTGAGAGTAGCTTTTCTCATGCAGCCTTCCCTCATGTTTTGACTGAGATCCACCTGTGGATGGGGTTTGAGTCTGGCAACCTCACCCAGGAACGTGTGTGCCCCATGGAGCTGCTGCATCTGAGGGTGTTGGAGTGCCCCTTCATCATTGTCAGCAGTTTCACTGTTGGTCTTGGCAGACTGTGAAAGACACTGGGAGGGGAACACGCTGTGGAACAGTGAAGAGTCATTTTAGGGAAGAAGTATATGAATAATAAAGGAGAAAGAACTGGCAAACATTTGATTTTGTCTTGGTAAAACAAAATTATACACATTTTTAGTGGGTGGGTTTTTTTGTTTGTTTGTGGTTTTTTTGTTGTTGGTTTTTTTTGTTTGGTTGGTTTTCTGGTAGAAAGCCATAGAGGAGAAATTTATAGTTTATTAAAAGACTGAAAACTTCATAGTAATCCAAAACTCTCACGCTGTTTATTCTCCTCCACCTCCTACAACATTTTATTTCCCTTGTAATAATTAGTTTGAACTTTCCTCTATTTCTATGGATCAAGTAATTTTCATACAACTTTGGGGTTTTTTTTATATGCTTTAAATCTTTCTTCTAAATAATGTTTTTTATAACAAAAAAAAAAGCCATGAATACATTATAATTTCAATTTTCATGGTGTGTGGAAGATTTCTGCACTAGGTCTTTATTGTTTTTGAAGAATTCATCACCCTAGTTAAGAAGCTTAATATAAATTAAAGAAGGTATTAAGGAACATTAAGACATCAAAATGTGGAGCGTTCTTTTCCTTTCGATTGCTCCAAATGCAAACAAGTTGAATAAAATGTAATCAAAGGGCCTGTTTGGAGAACATTGAGTGGCTTTACAGCTGTGCTGTAGAGAACCTCTGGTAAGAGCATAATTCAAATAAAAAGGCCTTTCTTTCCTCCTCCTAATTCTCTTTGTTGTGGTGACAACAGAGTACAAGCCCGATAAAAATTTAATCACCTTATCTTTTTAAAGCAAATTGCATATTTGTTTACACACAATATACATAACATGAAAAAGCAAAAGCTGCTATCCAATCCCCCTCCCCTTCTAATCGCCTTAAAGGCCCTTGCCTAGAAGTTTATAAAAAAAAATATTTAAATGTTTTAGTCTTTATTCTGAAGTCCCGTTGTTCAGGATGGCTTTAAAAAGGCAGCCTGGGGAAAGATGAATATCACCAAACTTAAACTCTGGACCAGGGCTGAGCAGCAGATGCCTGGGATGTGTCAGTGGAGTTGGTCCAGCTTGACTGGCTGCTGCGGTGCCTCCTCCACGTGGAGAGTCGCAGGCGAGGTGGGAGGATTACAAAGGGGCCTGTGGATTGAGCACTTTGATTTTGCTGCTTTGTAATGAATTGCCTTTGATTCTGTGTCAGCTCTGCTCACCTGGACCTCTTTGGCGCTGTATGCATTTCTGAGAGGCTGCTGCAGGAGATACTGGGCACTGCTGCAGGTTTTGTTGTTGTTGTTCCCTTTTCACTGGGATGATGAAGTTTTAGTCCCTTGTGTTGTATGCAAAACATATTTTCAGTTGTTCCTGCTCACCTTGGTACACACAACTTGAGCATTGTTAGTTTTGTTTATTTACTGTTTAATAGGTACTGGAGTGCTGACAGAAACACAATCAAAAGTGCCTTCTGGCCCACTGCTGAGTGGCTCTGGGCTGAGAAACTCCCTCACTGGATGGAAATTTAGTGCCAAAGGGATATTCTATGGTTTTGAAAATTATGAAAGCTCCTATGCTTAGTGGTTCCTTAGTGGTTCCTATTTTTACATACCTAACTGTACTGTCTGGGGACATGTTTGTGATACTGCTCCTCTTGATCTGAGAATTTAATCAGCAAGGACTACCTCAATAATAAAAGTAGTGAAATTCTGTCCTGTCTAACAGTTGTCATAGACTCTCCCAGATTCTGCTCTGTGTTTATGTCTGTATGTTTCTCAGTACTCTGCCAGAAGAGAGAGAGCTTAGGAGATCCAGTGACAGGACACTGTCCTGAGTGTTTTGAATGGTCTTGGGTATTTCACACTAACCTGCCTGTAATTTTTCTACTGTTGAATTGTAAGAAGAGCCTGCCTGTAATTCCAAGCTTCCAACATTACATTTATATGCATAAATAATTTGATTCCTTATTAGTTCCATTATTTTTTCATAGTTATTCCTGTTATGCACTGAGCATTTTCCATGCATTCAGTTTTTGCTTCAGGGAGCTTGAAGAATGTGTGGACTGAAATCACAGCACCGGTGTGAGTGGTACCTCTCTCTGCAGATATGCTACAGCACTTAGGCATGATCTCAATGGCTCTGTGGACCTTGAGTGGCCATCAAATGAAAATGGAGTTGTAATAATTGTTGGTATGATACATCAGCTGGCATAATTGCAACCTTGTTACTGTACTGAAAGTCCATGCAGAAATTAATTTGAAAATTTCATCTAGGCTAGTGCAAAAGTGTTGGATTTGAGGCCAGAAATATGATCATAGTGGTTGTCTTTTAGCTCTGACAGTTGATCCATTTTATTGTGTGTACACTTAATTTGTATAGCCTAGATCTAGAGCGCGGTGCACTGGAGTCTCCCTGTAACCTGTATTCAGGTTAGTCCCTGCTGCACAGAAACACTAAGTTTTGTAGAGCATACAACTCATAGTTGTGTTCCAAGAGTGCAAGGTAGAAAGTTCTCTGCTCTTAGGGAAGTTGTTCCAGGAAGACCTGGCCAACAAATGCTTGTGCACTGTGCAACAACAGCTGTGTTGGCCTATAAAATGAGGTCAGGTTTGGTACTCTCAACTGATTTCTGCTGAAGGATGGCCAACTGGCCAAGAAATGAAGACCTTAAGTATGTCACTTCATCTCCATGCTGTCATTTAGGGCTGAAGGGTATATTGGAATAGGGTGTATTTTGGCAAACCCATAGTGGGAACTGCAAATATCCTTCTAAAGTGTGTGTGGGCTTGTGTAGATTTACTTAAGTAATGAGATGGATGCAGAGCAGTGGTGTGATACATGATGGGGATTTGTCAAGTTCAGAAATCTGTCCTGCTGTGTGGCTGCAGAGGGCAGTGGTCCATTTGTACCTGCTGTGTAATAGTGGCATTTTATTTTTGAAAAACAAGGTTAAAAATGTGGTTGTATTATGTAAATTTGGGAAAACAGATAATATATCCTGGTCATCTTGCTGGAAATCAAGCAATACAAAGCTGAATGAATGGCATCCTCAATGCACTGTGTTATGCTGGGTCTCCTTAGTGTGGATGACAGGTTTAGGATGAAGAGAGGAGAGGGAAGGAGCAGGCAAGAGAAGCACAGGGAAGTGTACCACTGATACCCACTCAGCAGCCAGCAGCTACGGTGTGGTGCTGGAGTCTGTGCTCCATTTAGCAATATGAAAAATATCAGACTGAAAATCAAGACGCTGACTTCATGTAGAAGGTATGGCAGACTAATTAAAGAAAAAAATGTGTACCAATTGAGCCTATAAAACTCTTCCTGACCTTGAGAAAACTCCCAGAGAGCTGTGGGAAACTCCAATCTGTCCCCTCTGAACTTTTTTGTGTTGTTGTTTAAATATAGTAACTGCTTTTTTAATTAAAAAGAAAAATTAGATGGCGTTTCAAATTGTGTCCATGGTGCCTTGGGGACCTATTACAGTACAAATTACCCTCTACTATTTAGTGAGGTCTTGTTTACTATTGTGTGAAGCGAGGGTTACCAGTGTAAGGATGTAGGACAAGAAGGGCCCTTCTTTGAAAGTCTGCCTCTGCACATGAAAGTGACGCCAGCTATTGGAAGCAATTTGTGGAATTGTTTGATTATATTAATTATGGCACCAGCAAACAGTGCTTGGGAAACAGTTTTGTTTTCTTGCATTCTTTCTTGATTGCTTGCAGCAAAAGCCAAGATACAAAATGTGCCTTTAAGGACTGCCAGAGAGCGCAGTTCAAGCCATTGTGTGGAATTGGCACTGAGCTTGAAAGGGTTGTGTCCAGCTTGATGGGAGAGTTTTCCAAATACAGCTTCGGCCTGAACTTCACCCAGGTCAGCTGCTTAAATTAAAACAGCTTCTGTCTTCCTCATCAGGGAAGATTGGCTCTTTCCCTGCAAAGTAGAAGCCCATAATGAAATCCATGTTATTTCCAGTAGTACCACTTCTTATAACAATATCTTTCAGTCCAAAAGCCTGTATAAACTTAAATTGATACACAAGACTCAATCCTGCTCACCACTGAGCTGCAGCCTTCTCTGATGTGGTACAGGGCAGCTGTTCCCCAATTTATGGGAAGATATTTTATTTATGAAGGATTTCCAAGCAGTCTGCCATGCTGAGACTGCAGGAATAGTGCTGCTGATGCAGGCTGGCTGTCACAACAGTGCTTGGGACATGAGGCAATCTACTTCTGCTCAAAGTGGCTGTAAGATTTTTTTTTTCTTGTCTCTGTCATCAGACAAAGAATTATGGATGTTTTGCGTAGATCCCAAATAGCATGCTGAGGATTTAGCACATTTGGAAGGAAGAGGTCTCCTTTCTTGTCTTCTTGGAGGCTGGTTGCTCCCTGGCCAACTTCTTGCTGTAGCCCTATTAATATTCACAAGCCAGGCAAGGTGATAATAACTGATCTTGTACTGGCCAGAAAAGAAAAATTGCTCTTCTCTAGAGTTTGAAACTCTAGCAGAATATTTGAGAGAGCTGACAAGAGATGTGGAAAAGGTGGTGTGAATTCAAAATAGAATTACTGGAGAATTATGAAGGGATTTACATAAGTAAAATTCATTGCCTGATCTGTGGAAGTAATTGAAGCTGAAATCCTGAGCTCCTGAGGGTAGGAAGGAAAGGACTGTGTATCCCTTGTTTCTTGAGTGAATCTCTGGTCGACTATTGTCTTGTCAAATTGGCTTGGTAATCATATTATACTTGTTATCGTGGTGATGAACACCTAGGAACAGAGTAGATTGGCTCCTGTAAGAGAACTTAAATCTTCTGCCTAGAAAAGGTTTATAGATGTTGACCCTGATGTCAGGTAGAGAATTCCTGCCTGATCCTGGGCTCCAGTTAGCTCAGGACACATTTTAACTCCTGCTCTTTCTAAAGCACAATACATTCATGAGAGGCAGATGGGATGCCAAGCTAGATAGGATCAGCAGTCTCTAGATGACCCATCAACCAGTCCACTGGATGTAGTGTGGTGTATTTGAGGTCCCTATTACAGTGTTTGTGGGTACAGTAACATAGTACTTTTGTCCTTGGAAGACTCACAAAGATCTTGTTTTTTCTGATCATTTTGGGGTTTTTTTGGTGTGAGTTTTTGTTTTGTTGGTGTTTTGGGTTTGGTTTTTGTTTGGAGGTTTTTTGTTTTGTTTTGTTGGTTTTTGGTTTTGGTTTGGTTTGGTTTTTTGCTGGGATATTGAAGGTGAAAAATTGCATTAATAAAGTCAAAAGTTAAGATTTGGGGTATCTTCAGGAGAGGAGAAGAGAAGCAGAGTTGCTAACTGATGTGAGGAGTTGAAGCAGCAGGATGTTATATTTTGTTGTTCTTGTCCTTTCTGCCTGACTGCAGAGATAACTGTAACAGGAGAGGCTGGGCAAACAGATCCTCTCACTTTGGAATGCTTCTGCCTTTTGCTTAAATCAAAACTCCAGAGTGTTACTTTAGACATATTACATGAGCTTTTCAATTTCTAAGGGTGCATAGAAACAGTTTTGTGTAACTGCTGACATGTTTTGGGACTAGTTGGAAAAATAGGTATGTGCTTTCTAGTGTATTGTGGGACTCTGAGAATCAGCTCTTACAACACTGATATTTCTATTAATTTTGCTGGAAACCAATGATAAATTTATTATTCTTATTTTAAAGTTAATCAGAATGTGAAACAACTACTCTATTTGAACTTCATACCCTTCTTTGGACACAGGTAGCTATGTTTTTTTAAGAATGGATATTTCTAAGGATGGATAAATATATATAGCTGTTGCAAGAAAAGAAAAATGAATTAGTTTTTAATTGTGTTGCGCTGAAATACAAAATTCTTGAGTCCTGCAGTACTGGCAGAAAGTTTCTATTTCCTTTCAGTGGTCCATCATTGCAGTAAGCTGGGGGAGAGACTGGTCTTTGTACACTCTCTGGTGAAGCCCCTCTGCATCAGACTGTGGCATGGATGTCTCCATCTGGGCCTCTAATTATTTCTGATTTTCAGGTCAACCAGCTTTTGTACTCTCTGTTAGCAAGAGTTGATGCAGGCACACACTCTCTAACTGTGTAATTAGGGTTCAGGTTCTGCGAGTTCAATTTGAGGAAATCCTGAAATTGTGCAAACCAGCTGTTACGAATAATCCATTGTGAGTGAGGATTATCCCCAACACTTTGCCTCTTTCAAGTTTTGCTCTTTTTTTCCTTCCCTCGGGAGGAAAGAAAAATGTCTGCCTGTCATATTAAAAGGTTACATTGCTTCGGATAAAAACTATTTCCAACGTCAAATATGCTACGTTAACTTGTTCTCTGATGTTCAGTCAATTTTTAACATTTGAATGCTGACAGGAAACAAGAAGTTGCATGTAGCTGAGTCTTCTACCTGCAGCATTTGAAGGAAGTGAGTAAGATTTTGTTTACAGAGGGGAGAAGCCAGTTCAGTTTCCCACTGAAACTCTGCTCACAAATTCCTGAATGGAATGGGAGATTTGGCAATAGTATCAGCGAGTCAAAAATAGTCTAGCAGTTTCTTAATATGTCATGAAGAAAGGAATATTTTCTATTCCCTGGGTAGCTCTTGGTGTAGCCTCAATGTGCTTTTTCCTAACAGCATGGTGAGGATCCTGAGCCAGCACTTTTCCAGCAAACCATGGCAAGTGCCAGTGCAGGGTAGGATGAACTTTTCATTTTGGCCTGAAAGCAAAGTTCTCATTAACTGGAGCATTGAAAGCTTTTAACATGATTTTTTTTTTCCCATTACAATTCTTATGCTGTAAGAAAACTGTGTAAAAATCCATGCAGATATACTTCATATATGTTCACCAGCATAGTTTGCAATAGGCTTTTTTTACAAGTGTGCACAAGAGAAGGGAGTTGTTGAAGTTCGGCAAAATAAATTATTCTCCCTGGCTGTGCTGGAAAGCATGCCTGCACCTATATTATTACACCTGTTTTCAATGATGGGTTATCAGTTGCTTAAAAATTGCTCCTGTCTCTGGCTGGGCTACAAGGAGATACTGTATTATCTTGCTTCTCATCTAAAGTGTGTCTGGCATTCAGTCTTTAAAATCTTGCATTCAAACACAATGTTTCATTAGCTTTGAAGGAGACAGAACTATTCCTAAATATTGAAGAGAACTGTGAAAATAGGAAATGGAAATACAGAGATGGGAAATCTGAAAAATTAAGTTGGAAAAGGGGGAGAGAGAGCTAAAACTCCTGAAGGGCTGAATAGCAAGTGCAATTGTGAGTCAAGGAAGAAGGAGATGGACTTCAGAAAGAAAGAACAGGGACTGTTCTTGGAGACCTTCTGAAGGAGCAGGGAAGCAGAAGGCTAATAAGGAAAAAAGCCAACAAATCTGACAAGGGATGTTGACAAGGGATGACAGTGTTAAGTGAAGGAGAATGTGTAGTGGAGAAGTTAAAAGTGTAAAAGGCAAAGTATAGTCCAAGGTTACAGGTAATAGATGAAATAAGTATTTATGTGGGGCAAAAGCACAGAGGTGCTCCTTCACCCTGCTGTTGGGTGAGCAAAAGGAATTAGAGGAGCAGATACTGTGTCAGCTTTCATCCTCCTTCCAGCTAAGGCAGGAGTAAAAACAAAGCAAAGTAAGCCTGGTTATGGCGCTGTGTGGGTGTTGTGATTTGTGTCGAGGATGGCATTCCAGGCTGGCTGATGTGTGGAGCCTGTCCTCTGCCGGAGGGGGTTCACAGGGCAGAACTTGTGTCCACAGGAGTAACTTCCCTGGAGGGAGGGAGGGGAGCTGAATTGATTGTGTATAGATAAAACTGGATTTTAATCTATGCACAAGAAGGTGTCCAGAGTTCTACAGTGTGGAATTTCCGTATGAAGTGGTTAAAATCTGTGTGTTTCTACGCAAATTTCTTGTGTAAGCAACTGTAAAACTCGATGCTGCCATTCATTTAACTGTGTAAGATACTAGCAAATCACTGCTAGCTTTTTGTTTGTGAAAATTGTATAAAATACTGTGTTTTTCCTTTATTTTGTGCATGTGAAATTGTTCTTCCTGATTTGGTATTGCTTTTCATTTGAATTTGAAAATGCATTTTTTCATTAATATCACTTACAAATGGATCAGTTTGGACTAAATCCTTCAGGCCATTCTGAAACAAAGGATATTAGAGTCTGTATTTTTATCTGTTAATTATTAACAGTAGTTGAAAAGAATGAAGTAAATTGCACTGTTTTGCAACTAGATTTTCATATCTAACCTGAGGTAGTGGATGCTAAAAGTATATTTTGCATAAGACCTTGTCTGGGCACTTCTTCTTACAGACATGGTTTTGATGGGTAGGAGTGAATTTGCTAAGCTTTCACATATCTTATGTGCCTTTGAGGATGGCCCATTAATAATATTAATACATAGGTATTTTCTATTGTTGTATGCAAGGCATTTTTTAGAACTTTGAAGCTAAAGTCTTTTTTTTAAACACATGGACCTTTTCAATTTAATCCATTAGCAACTTGGCAAAATAAAGTAATTGTCCAACAGAGGAAGAAAAAAAAAATCTATTAACATTTGCTACAAATCCGAGTAGTACAGGCAGCACTTAATTAATGGAACAGATTTCTCACTATGTGTTCAAGCTAACATAGCTATTGTTCAGCAGAGATTAGACCCTTAATGTAAGTAAGTTAAACTAGACCTCCATCTAAAAATATCCGTCATTTCAGCTATTAAAGCTCTGATGTCTTCTTCGGTGACAGATATATTTCCCTTCATTTCCTTGGTTTTGTAAAATGTAAAGTATGCATTGTGTGTAATGTGAGAAATCCACGGAGGTAGATGAAACCCCGATTGTGCCTGTCTCTCTCTGCCTGCTCCTTTGTGCTGCTCCCTGTCTCAGAGCCTCCTCAGCCCTGAGACCTGCTGGCACCAGAGCAGAAAAACAGAAAATGCCATTTGTCAGGGTATGATGCCAGCCACCTAATCTGTTTGCAGAATGAGGGCCATGGGATCTGATTAGGTAATTTAGATACCATGTGAGTTTAATAATACCTGAGCTGCCTCTGGCTGTCAGCCTGTCACTTCACTGGTACAAACTGCCACGTTCTGCCATTTTTTCTCTAAACTTCTTACCTGGAATACCTTATTTAGTCCAGATAGGTGCTGCAGGTGAGGTATACGTTTACTTCTTCTATGTGGAACTTAGTGATAGGGTGGAGGAGGTGAGATGGCTCAGTTTTAAATGCATTTTCCCCAGCAGAATTCCACGTGCAACATGTCTTTTTTCTTGAAAACGGAATTTTTCAGACATGAGATGCTTTGTTTGAGCACCACAGATGCTGTGCCAGGTTTCAGTTGTGTTGGGCCATCCAGGCTGATGTCACTGGTGGGTTTGAAGCTCAGTTTACCCACAGTGGTTATTTCACCCTTGGGGCTGAGAATTCCCTGACTTGCTGCTGCAGCCCAGGGTCTCTGGGGGGTGAGAGGCCAAGCACTGCCATGTCCCTGTGGGCAAGGGCTTGCAGAGGCAGCCTGGGTTCTTCAGATGCCCATAAGGGAAAATTTTGGCTGCAATTTTAATGCCACATCTCCTCCCTTCCTCTCTCCTTTCCGCCAATTACCATTTTTTGGAAATTAGCGTCTCTCAAAGCTTGCTAACATAAATAAAAGTGTTTTAGGATTTGTTTGCTTTAATTAAAATGTGTCTTTCTGAAAGGATTTTGTTAAACATCTTTCTTAAACAGTGCTGTGCCAGTAACAGCAACATTTGTAATAGTGATAAGACCCAGAAAGGGAAACCAACTAGAAAGCAAAATGAAATGTTTCTTTGTCCAAAAAATAAATGGTTGTCTCAGGAAAGCAGAGGAAACCCTGTGCAGGGACAGTTACAATTTAGGTTGATCAAAACAGTAGAAAACATAAAATATTAAATAAATTCTGCAAAGGTAGTGAGTGGAGCTGCTTGAGGTCACTCTCTCTGCTGTTTTTATTTTGTTTTCCCCTTTTTTGACTGTTGCTATTTTTTTTCTAGCAGCACCCACAATCGTCTCAGAGCTTTCCAAATAGGAAATAAGTTGCTTTTCATGTAGTGATAAATTATTTTTTGTAGTGAAGATGGAGTGATTGTAAGGGTAATGATATTAATGGGATTTATATGAAAGCATCCAATTAAAAAATCGAAACAGCTGCATCAAACATGACTCTACAATGTAATAAAATCATATAATAAATATGTGGTCCTGCCACACCATATTACCTAGCTTGATTAATTGAACCTTACGTGTGCAAAGATAGTCATTATCAGACTTCTCAGCCATCAAGGAAGAACAGTCTCAATTATTTTCACAATGAAATAATCATTGCTTTTTTTGTGTCCTGCCATCTGGAAAGAGAAAACAGCAGCTGCCATGACTGAAATGCATGATCTTGCAGAACTGTACAAAGTTGATTGTGCTTCATGCTGGACTCCTGCAGCCGTAGTGTGGGCTGTAATTTATTTAGTTATATACAAAACATGTTGATTTTCTCCTCTTTTGGACCTTGCACTTTTTCCCCTTTCTTTTTCTTCTTTATTATTGGG
>VYZP01038729.1:0-12615 GCA_013400635.1 Hypocryptadius cinnamomeus | reverse complement strand
GGGGGGGGGTGTTTGTTTGTTTGGGTTTTTTGGGGTTTTTTTTGTTTGGTTGGTTTTTTGTGTGTTGTTGTGTTTTCTCTTTGCTTATTGTTTTTTTCCAAATGAAAGACCCCTTTCTCTGTGAAAGTCTCCCTACTGCAGGGCCTTGGGGATGGTTTACAGCCTCTGGTTGTGAAATGGCAATTGGGAGCTTCCTCATTTCCTCCCTTCCCTTGGCCACACGGTGGGAATGCTGCTGGGACAATTTGCTCCCTGACACAGCCAGATGAGAGGCTGGGCTCTGGGACTGTGTCCCCTTGCCATCAGCTGTGAGTGGCCCTGGATGTGTGTGAGCTGGAGCAGTTCACCTGTGCCCGTAGACCTCCTGTCTCCAGGAAATCATAAGCATCTCAGTCTTTTTGTCAGGCTGTGATACGAGAATCCGCATCTGAATTTCAGTATGAAGAGAGAGAGGCTGATTAAGTGTTTGAGATAAGGTTATGTGACACCACAGGTTAAAAATACCTGAACTGATTTTGGCCCAATGCCTGAAAACCACATTGTAGCATATTCAGGTGGCACTGAAAAAGCTTTGAGCAGTTTGTTGCTTTCTGCTTTATGCAAGTGCTTCTTCAGGAGTGGTCTTTTAGGAGCTGCATCTCTCTTGTTTTACAGCATTTCTTTGGACATTGCTATCTTGCTTTTGTTATCTAAAATGTTACCAATGTGTTGAGTTATAAGAAAAAATAAAGGTGTAACAAACTCTGTCAGTTTAGGAGGAAAAGGACAAATATTTTTATTTGGCACCAATGTCTGGAGAAACAGATCCCCAAAATACTATGCAGCTTAATTCTCATGCCCCTAAGCAATAAGCAGTGCAAGTTGAAATCCCTAACAAATGCAAGTTGAAATCCCTAACAAATACTTGGTTTTAGCAAAATAAAAACAAACCAAAAACCAAAAACAAACACCAAACCTGTATAATTTACAATGTGCAAGTTATAAAAAAAGCAGTGTGCTTCAAGTAAATCCAGAAAATAGATTTAAAGAAATTCAAGAATCTTCTGAGCCTTGTGACTCTATAATTTTAGTGTTTTACCAGTTGTTTTTTATTCATGACTTATATTTTTATAAATATTCTTAGTGATGACAAGAAACTTTGCGTATGTGTCTAAATAATAGGAAAGGCCTGCCAAGTAAAAGACTGAGACCAGGCAAGCTGGTCTGGCTTGTTTAAATTCTTCCCTGTGTTTAATACTTTAAAAGCTGTAGATGGACACTGAAGGATTCAGGATACTGCACTGGATTTGTAGTATCACTGTTATGAACTTTATGTTTAAAGACTTCTCTTATTGCCTATGTAAACTACCATACTGCAGGAGTCTTATGCAGAAATGTGCCTTCCCCAATGCATTTGATTTACTTTATTTTCTTTGGTTGATTTCAGATTAAAACATGCCTGCTCATTTTTTCTAGTTCTCTGAAATGTGAGTGTGTTAGTCATGTGTGTTCTTTTTCTTTTACAGATGGGCTGAAGTCGGATACCAAGGTGCTGCTAACTGCTGCCTCCAAGAAGAAATCTAAAGGAGGGAAAGGGGATATGACCAAAGAGGATGAAAGCAGCAAGAATGATTCAGCCCAACCTGTTACTATCTCTCTTATCTTTAAAAGATATGTTTTTGACACACAGAAGAAAATGATTCAATCCTGAGGGAACAAGAGAGGCCTCTGATTACACCTTGAAGTCCAGACCCTGAAGTGCATTGAGGTGGAATGTGTTTCTTGTCCAAACACATTAGACCTGTTCCTTCCTCACGAACAGAGCCTGGGAGCTTTCGCTGACTGTGCCCCTTTCCAAAATCTCTGCAATCTCACATTGTTCTGTTCAAATTTGCTTATTTTGTCGTCTCTGTGATGTGCATCTTTGTGGCATCTCAGAGAATCTCACCTGCCAGATGAGCAGCCCTGGGTGTGCGTTCTAATTGCACTGCTTTCGTGGATAATTGTGTTGAGTTTCTCTTGATTTTGAAGTTTGTCACCAAGTCAGGATGTGAATTTCATGTGACCCACAAAGTGAAGCTGATTATTCTAGGCTTACTTCCCTGAGCAAAGTGGGAGACAGAAGGCATACTATTTAATAGGTGAAATCTAAAATGGATGTTTCACATTCCTTCAGTTGCAACTATGTAAGATGCTATCTGAGAGATGGTATGGATGATTTTTTTTAAATACAGTTCATATCTAGAAATGTTTTCCATATTAAACATAGTGATCTGTGTAGCTGAGAGTCTTAATTGTTCTGTTTGCTGTTCCAAAGGTTCAGAATTCATCTTCAGTGACATTTTATGTAACTTTTTTGATTTTCCTGCCTGTTCTGCAATGAATCCTATTCCAAAACTGTTTTCTTTTTCCTTTTTTGTTTTTTTGTAACCAAAATGCCTTTTGTGTGTGAAAGAAAAAGTTGCCTCTGGAAATAGTCAAGAGCTTTTTTTCATTAAAATAATGATAGAAGATTGCTGCATAAGCCTTGTAAAATGAGTGTCTCCAAGATGCTTTAGAAACCATTAGTTTTTAATAGGGATTTCATGGCTGCTTTAGCTCTTTCTCTCAATTTCATGTCCTAGGCTCATAAAAAGGAGAGCACTGGTAATATCCCTTCCCTGTTGCATACAAAGTATAGGACACCTTAACATGAAAACAGGAATTCCACAGGTATGAAAGCTGCAGTCTGGAACAGAAATTGGACTTGGGCTTGGCAGCATGGCAAATGTTGGTTCCTGCCTTTTGAACACAAAGAGTACCTGCTTGTTGATGCTGAATAACAGCTTGTGACCCATTTGCTGAAGTCACTATAGATGGTGACCATATGTACGATGTAAGTGCATCTTGCACATGGAGGTAAATAATTGCTGCATTCTCCTTATTAATCATATTATTATATTCCTTGATGGACATGAGTCCATCATGTTAACACGATCCTGATTTTTTTCCAGTCTTTTCCTTTTAATTTCTAGGTAGCCAAAGTGGCTACAAATGGCAAAGTTATCATCTATTGGGAGGATATTTACAGCTGGACAGTTGTGAGACAGAGCAAGCCTGGTGTCTAAACTAGGCTGATGGTCCCCCTTTAAATCAGAACAGAATTAGTGCTTTGTGTAATAATCCCAAACAGTTTCTGCTGAGTGAGTCCCAGCAAAGCTTTAGCACATCCCTTAAGATTATGGGGTATGCTTTCAGTGTGATCCCAGAGGAATTAGGCAGGCAACTTCAGCTATTGGCTTAACGTAACTTGTGCTGCCAGCCTTGCTGGAAAATGTATCCTTCTGTAATGGAAAAAATGCATTTCACACCCCTGTAACCTCTCCTTCCCCATTTCTCTCCTCTTCCCAAACACACCCAAAAGCAGTTTTTGGAAAGAATATTTATAATGTTATCTTTCTTTTAAGCCTTTATCAAATCCTGTTTTGTACTCTGCACTGTTACCTCTGCCTAAGATACTGCAGTGATGGAATATAAAGAAACAGATGACATTGAAGGAACAGTGTTACTATCATTCCAGGTTAGTCTGAGAATTATGGGTATAAAAAACCTAATTAAATGTTCCTAGTTATTAAGGAACTTACACTTGTATCTGTATAGTTCTAGTGTCCTTGCCAAATTTCAAATGGGTTGCTAATTTGGAGTATTGGAAAGAAAAGGGGAGTGATCAGGAAAGGTGCTTCCAGAGTTGTTATCCTTGCACTTAAAGGATTTTGTCTTTTCTCATTTCTAAGACACTTTTGAGTAGTTCTGGAGAGAAGGTTGTCAGTGTAAATGGGGGTATGTATTTTTACAAAGCCCCATCTGATGAATGTTTTCCCCCCCACACCGTGGATTGCCCTTAACAGGATCAGTGAGTCTGTTGTTATGGAACTTGATCCCTTTGAAAACTCATTAACCCTGAACACTTAGATTTGCAGTTCTCTTCTTGGCTGAAAGGACTCCTAGTGCAGGGAGTCCCATGGTTTATTTGCTTGGGGTACTCCAAGGGAGTGGGCAGCAATAATTCCAGAGCTGGACCTACATCCCTTTCTCATCCAGTCTCTTGCAAACCTATTTTTAAAATCTCCCTCCTATCTTCCATTTAATTTCCAGACTAGCATACTGGCTTGGCATTTTTCTTCCATCTTCTCAGTCTAAGACCTGATCTCTTCCTCAGTGCTCCATTTCCTTCGTTGCTCATTGCTTCTCCCTGCTCTGGCTCTGTTCTTGCCCTGGAGATCCATGGCAGGGCTCCCACGATGGGAGCCCAGTGAGGTGGGGAAGGCTCTTGGCCAGCAGCTCATCCCAGCTCCTGTGTGCACTGAGGAGCTGCCTCTGTTCCGTTTTGACTCTGGGCAGCTCTGATGGACCCACAGGAGCAGGCAGTGCCTTCAGCTGCCCCCCTACCCTGCCCTTGTGCCTCGGAATCCTCTGCAGAAAGCCCCTGTCACAAAGCCTCGTCCTCTCCTTTTGCTCCTGCTGCAGGGGTCTGTGTAGGATACACAGCTGGGGAGGGATCTGTTGAAGACTGGGGCTTGGTTTTGTGTTTCTCCCAATGTAGAATTCCAAAGGGAGAACCTAAGTGTGCCCAAGAACTTTGATTATAATGTGCTATTACTGCAGATCTCTGGCTACTGTCCTGAGGCTGTTGGATACACATTCGAAAAAGGGTGAAATGGTGGAACAAAATGATTATGGGAAAATCAAAGCTTTAAAAGACATTTGTAGGATGAACAGATGTTCAAACATTCTTTTATTTGGTTTCCAGACAGACGTAGAGACTTTCCTTTCATCCTCATAATCAGTGCATTATGCTGTAATTTGTAAAAATGGCATTAAAAAAATATTAACAGGGTCATATTGTGATCTATGACTCTGTGTCATTAAGCCGTGAAGTTAAGAACGGCAGCTGGGAGCAGGGGTTAAATGTTGCAGAATGTACTGTACTAGCACATATTGTCAGACTGTATTATAATGAATCCAAAATGGAATAAAGATGTAAGGAGTTTTTTTAATACTCCTAAGGTTGTCAGTGTTGCAAAACTAGAAATTATTACGGCTGTGCAGATGTTTGGTGAGTAATACATCTTCGGGTTGTGGAGAGAGTAGCAGGGAGAAAAGCTTCATTTTTACAAGCCTGTTTTCTACTTTTCCTTGGAATTTATTTTGGGACTGCAGTCTGGCTTGTGATCATGCCAGGGGTCTGGAGCCAGGAGGGTCAAAGCTGTGCTTATGGTAGCAAGGATGCAGTAGGTGGCATCCTTTGCTTGGAATCTAAGCTGAGCCTCCCCACCTAAAAAGGGGGTTTGCACTGGAACTGTGACTGAAGGGTTTGCATCAGGCTTGCAACACAGCTCTTAAAGAACAGCTTCTGTTAAAAACTACAATGCATTTAATGTCTGGGACAGAGCCATCAACTCCAGTCTGTTGACCAAAGCCTGAGGCACTGGTGTCCTTTCTGTGTATGTTTCTGGCTCAGCTGAAAATAGCTCCATCACTTAAATCCTGTATTAGTTGGTTGCAAGTAACTGACTGTGGAAAAGTGAACCATCTGCACCAGGGCAGTTCTTGATGTGTACAAGGCATCTATTTCTGGGCAATAGCACTTTCCTTCCCTGTTGGACTCTGCAGTTGAACAGCCACGGGGTGGTAAAGCAAAATGAGAGCCCATTACAGCTCGTGGGGAGTTGCAGTGGTGAAGCCACAGTCCACCCCAGCACTGTTTGCCTCTCACTGCTGGGAGAGCAGCTCTGTGTTTACATCTGCAAAGTGCTCTGGGATCTTGTGAAATGAGGGATGAAAGGCAGCAGAGGAATGCTACCTTATTAGCAGTTTCAAAACCCCTTCATGTTTCCCTTTTAGTTTAATATCCACAGCGAGCTGGAAAGCTCTTCATTTACAAACACATGAGTTTTAAACAAACTTGTTGAGGATATAAATAGAATTATTTTAAGATAGAGCCTAGTACTGGGAGCTAACCTGCCAAGCCTGCAGAAAGGGAAGGACTTCATGACTGCAATCTGTGATGAGGCCAGTTTTGCTAGATGAGCATCCAGAAGGAATCCAGGGGCTTGGGGAGGCTGAGTTTAAACAAGATCCTGGCAGTCTTCTGGGATTCCCCACAAATTCTCCTGCTGTTCTGTGCAAAAACAGGTTAAAAACATCAGTTTACACTGTAGACAGTATATGAGGAAAAAGAGTGCAGTGGATCTGCTTATTTCCCATTGTCAGTGCCAGAATATGGAGTCTTGCTCACATCTCCTGCTGTGCTAGTTGAAGTTCCAGTTGTTGGGTTTCTGCTCCTCAGTAAGCGTTACAGTTTTTATTTTCATTTGTGTGTCTGGTACAAGTGCTTTTCCAAGATGGTGTAATCAGTGTGCAAGACTTGGATCATTCACTTCCCCCTCCAGGAAGCTGTTGCTTGTCAAAGGTGAGTCCTCTAAGGGGCATTTAAGCCATACATTTCTGATATGCATTTGTATACTTTTTCTAGTAAAGGACAGGAGAGAGAATGTATCAAATTATTATCTTTTTGTATTTCATAGTTAGCTGTGGAAGGAACTCATTGAACAGAATCAGAAAATACTGCAAGATCTTTGGTAAATCTCAACCCTGCACTGCCTTACAAGGCACTTTCTTAAAAATGAGCCTGTCTTTTTGACTATTGAGTCCTTGCCAGTCCTGCCTGTTCTAGTTCATATTTCTTAACCAAAAGGTAATTTGAGGTCTGGATCAAGTGCTGCTAAACTGACAACCCCAGCAGTCAATGAGGTGCCTGCTAACACCCTTGCACTGGCATTTTGGCTAAACTGATCTGATTCCTTTTGATCCTTTCAGAAAGCTGGGCTGTTCATTAGCTCTAGCATGTTCTGTTTAGATCAATTTCTTCTCCTCTGAGTGGGAGTCATGCAGTTTTCTTGTGTTTTGGTTGATCATTCTGAGAGTTCTCAGGGGCCTCGTTCATGTCAATCAGAGAGACTCCATCCTTTTTGGACCACAAAATTGCTTTTATTAGGCTCTACGTGGCCCCCATTCATATGTGTAGGAGCTGATTCTTTTATACTATTTTCTGTGAAAACTGATATTTTAGTGCCTATAACTTGGGTCTGACAGTTAGGAGTGATCCATGCCCTCATGGTGAATTCATTCCCAAAACAGCATTCCATAAGGACAAGCTGAAACTTAGACCCCACACAGAAGTTTTGCCTAAATTTCTTCGTTTTTGCTGAAGTAAGTGATCCATCATCTAGTTTTCTTTCTTAAGCCTCACTTAACCAAAGCTGACTTGAACTCTGCACTCTCTGGGAACATAGTTTTGTTACCTAGAAAGATCAAGGTCTTTCAGAAGCTCTTCTAGACACTGTTAAGTTACTGAAATATTATCTACATTGGTGCCCACCTCTGTTAAATGGATATGGGAATTTTTTTTCTGCAGCATGCTGGTCATGCTGTTTGTGAGGACAGTAGAAATGCAGAGGGGGTACTTTGTTACTTATTGTGCAAGAATAACTAAAATTATTCTCCAAAAAAGTCAGGCATCTGAGAGGTGTGTTTTCTCATGCACATCTTACTTATTTCATCTTTAGATGAACTAAGGTAGGTTTGAATTGCTGATGAATGTGGAAGGGAAAAGGAAAGGATGGTTTTATGTCATCTTGCCTTTTAAAAAGATTGTTGGGAATCTCTGGCAAGAGAAGCATTTTGTTCAGAGAGAAATGCAAATCACTTTATACCTCAGTGTTGGTGGGGGGTTGTGTTGTTTTTAGCTGTGAAGATTGATCTGTGCTTGGAACCCCACTGGATGAGTGGACAGTTTGGTCTCCATCCAGTTCTAAATTGAGCTGTAAATCTCATTTGCCATCTGGCAAAGCATGGCATGACTGGGCAGTTTCAGACAGAGATCTGGATTTAGAACAGTGGAAGAACACAGAGGTTTGCCAGTTTGGAATGAAAATAGAACTGTCAGGAACACAAAACTCAATGAGAGGCATGGGTTTAGACTGAAATGTATTTGTCAGGACCTTAAACAGCTGTAATAATGGTATCTGAGCACATTTATTTAGTAGTTCACAACAGGTACATAAATCTTTAAGCATCACAGTTTAACACACACAAATTCTTTTAAAGCTGAAGTTGCTGTGAGATCAGTATTGAGAAAAGCTCTTACAAAGTATTTTGAGTTCTCAAAAGAGTTCTCAAAATACTTTGAGCAAGTGCAATCAGTATTTGACAATTTTTGCCTTTGATGTATTTCAAAACCACATCATTATGTACAACTTGCACTCACTTATGTGTTTGTGCAGTGAATCAGTGCCTAACTGATGCGTACAAAAGTGGGAGAATGAATTTGGTCAATTGTCTACTGCCACTTGTGGGATGTCACAGGGGTGGACCTGAGTCTTCAGACTGTGGCTCCTGCTGCTTCTCTTCCCACATTTCCCTTGCTGCCATGTGAAGGGCACTGATGAGTCTGCTGTTGCCAGCCTTGAGGGTAGTCTGGACTCCTCAGAACATTTCTTTCCTGCAACAAAAGTAAGAGGAAATCTGTCATGACTTTGTCTTTCACTGAGGCAATGCAGACAGAGTTTGTCCATATGGCCCATATTTGGTTTTATCCATCTTCCAAAAGAAGGTTCTTAAATGAATTGTCTGTGGATTCCCGTCCACCCTAACATAGAAAGCTCATGTAGGAATTGGTGCTTGTGTCCCACTACTAAAACAGGCAGAAGTGAGCTTGTGGTAACTTCATCTACAATTTGCTTAAAATACTAACATTAAAGTAATCTGTGAAAGAGCAGCAAAGACCACCTTCAATTTGTACACAAGGCTTGCTAATTTGCAACATTAGTTTTGCTGGTTAGTGTGGGGTGGTTTTTTTTCCCCTTAATTAGAAATTTTAATTAGAGCATGCTGTGTATTAAGATGTTAAAGCTTTGACTGGCAGTTTGGAATTGCAGAAGGATCAGCTGTCTCTGTAGGGTTGCAGCACAACAGGGATTAGCTCGCACCCTCCTGCCTGCAGGTGTGTTTTGCTTCTTGAGGAAATGTTCTTCAAAGTAGGAAGCATTCATCTTCCTGATCAGACCTCCAGGAGCCTGAGCTTAGGGAAGAGCTGCAGATTCAAGGATCATACACAAGGTGTAAGGACAAAGTCTCAAACCTGAATGACAAAGAGGTCAATTGTTGGATTGATGAATGTTTCACCACAGCACCTTGGTCTGCTTAACTCCAGTTGTGCCAGTGCAGGAAGGTTCCTTGTCTTTGGAGGTTAGCTGCTGTGCTGGCCCTTCTGCAGTGCCAATTTTCAGTCCTGTAACGTAGAAGAGCTGCCTGAAGAGATTTCCCCATGCCTGATGTGCTGATGTGGGCTGTCTGTAACACACCATGCATAGCGAGTTGCTGGGTGTGAGGGAGCCTTGTGGGCTGATGTATTTGGAGTTGCTCAAGCTCCCTTACCTCATTTTTCTTCTTTCTGGTTTTAAAGCAGATTCAAGGGGAGATAGGATAGATTTTTAAACATTAGCATTTAATATTTCCAGCATCACACTCCTGGAAAGTACAAAAACTTCTGCCATGGATAATTATGGAATAACCTATATAAGGCAACTGTTTCCCCAGTCTCCTCACAACTGGTGGATATCTTGTGTCCTTTGAGCCTGAAAATTTGTATTTTTGTTCTGTCTAGCGTAAGTGTGGGTTTTTCTGTTAGCTAGACAAATACACAATCATTTTAAAAAACTGCTGAAATGCATTTTCCAAGATATCTTGTGGCACTCTAACCCACAAGCTAATTACAGTACTGCAATTATAATTTGCTATTTTGAGTTGATTTCATGTTCTGCAGGAACAGGAGTCGTGATTTTCCTTATTTCTTGCTGTTAGTTTGTTTATCAGATGTCATCTCTCTTCAGAAGTGCAAATCTTTGCCACCTCTGTTGGTGTAGAAAACTATCCATGCTTCTAATGGTTTTAGTTAATCAATATGCTCTTCCAAATGAAGATTGATAAGTAACATTTTAATAATTTCAATATTAGCTGTCCCTTTTAAGCTTCATCCCACAGAGTTCTGCTGTGAAATGAACACTCAATAGAACAGGGTCCCTGTTCTATTGAGTGTTCATTTCTATTGAGGATTCACACTGATGCCCAAATCTTTCATCATGGATTCTTCTGTGAATATACTCACATAGTTCAATTTATATGTTATTGATGGTTAACTTTCACTTGTCAATACTCAATTTCAGCCTACCTTTGGTGGGACTGAAGTTCTTCCTCCTCTTCTGCCAGCTATATTAACCTTCTGCTATTTGCAAATCTTGTCCAGTTATAGTTCTTCCCTTTCTGGAGGGTCACTGGTTAAGCAACACTGAGTTAGTGTGGACTTTTTTAGCATTTGTTTGATCTTTCATTTGATTAAGGCCAGATTCTTACTCCTGTCCTTTTCTTTCTTTGCTTTTCTTGCAGAAAGTCTTTGGTAACCAAATGGTTTATGAATGTGTGTGTATAATTCCAGTATAGTAGGGGTATCCAGTTTTCCTTGGCTTTTTTTGGTGCTTAGTGAATGACATTGATCAGGATGATTGGTCAGCCTGGTTTTGATTGATGCCTCATGGTTTTATCTGGCACTGAAGTAAGCTGACACTGGTCTGTAATTCCTTGTAAATTCTGTTTTAAAGAAAGTGATAACTCTGGTAATTGACTGTAGTTAAGACATATATGTCTGTTAGTGTGTAAATAATTTTTAAATGCTGTCAATAATCAGTGAAGCGTTTTATCAGGTATTTTCTGCTGATTGTGCTCTTAGTGAACTTGTCATTTTTATACCAATCAATAAAAGTGACTACATCGATAATTAATGAATGTTATTGAGCATCTCCACTTTTTGCTGAGCAATCCTAGACCAAAGTTGATCACAAACACAAAATCTAGAGTTTGTCACCTGATAGTGAAAGCAGATTTTGTTTTAAGTTTGTAAAGATGAAATTTTTATTTTCATCTGAACTTCAAGCTAGCACTGTCAGCACCATGTAATGAGTTTTTTGCTGGAAGGACTTTTGCTGGTATTGTGGATGTTGAAGTGGGCAGTGCTTGAGCAGTGGCTGAGCAAATCCAGTGTCACTGTTCTGCACTTGGCTGCTCCTGGCTCATGCCTTTTGCAGTAACTTTGACACCAGCATTTCAGTGTCTTAAAAAGGGAACATCAGGAGAGGCTTTGCAACAAGTTGAAAATGAGCAATGATGTAGAAAATATGCCATGATTGAAAAAAGGCTGATTTAATTAAATGTTTATGGCTGAGACACTCTGGTGTAAAGAGCCTGTGGCTCCTGGCTTGCAAATTAGGTGTCTTTCTGTTTGTGGCCAATCTCACTGTTTTGTGCTTGTGGTACTGGAGTTTCTGTCACTCTGAGCTCAAAATCTCAAATCCATGTGAGTGACTTGCATGTTATGGAATAGAAGAATCCCTTCACTGAAGCACAGGTGTGCAGCCTTTCCTGGAGGGGTGGTCACAACAGCACAGTGAGTTACAGAGCAGCAGTGCCACGTCCATCCCAGCTTGTGGCATTTGTGTATGAAGAGGAGGAGCTCTGTTACATGCATTAGTTGGATGTCAATACAATAGTGTCTGTCTCAGACAGCACCAAATCCCAATGAAAGTACTGTGTACTAAGCTCCCACTCTGTTTCTGACATCTCCCTTTTTGTCTTGGAATCCTGTGGCTTGCGTTGTTATCAATATAAAAATATTAAGAGAGGGAACATTTTTCCATTCCATTAGCACTATATCTTCATAATCTGTGATTGACAAGAATCTCTCTGCACCTTCTCAGTAAGGAGCTGTCATCTGTTAGATGGATGTAGAATGGCAGGAACTATTTTATGTTTTGAAGGAAATCCTAAAGTCACCTTGTCCCTCTCCCTACCCAGAGGAAGGATCAGTTGTATTCAGTATCATTAGGATTGTTTGGGAGAGCAAGGACACAGATTTTTTTTCTCCCACTATCTTCCTTGTTGCCTATTTATATATATAATTTTTTATCCCTGTCCACTGTGATACAGAGAACAGTCTATTCTTTTTCACTTTGCAGCATTCTTTATATACTTGAAGACTGAGCATGGATGTGATCAATCTTGTTTCCTCTGGACTAAATGTTCTTTGTTGGTACAGTCTCTCCCCTTGGGGGCTGTGTTTCCTGGACCTGGGCTTGTTTCTGCCTTCCTGAGTTTCTCCAAATGGTCAGTGTCTTTTCTTAAGTACATTTCTCTCAGCCAGGCAGTTCTCTAGCTAAGACCTCATGAGAGCTGACTAATTCAAGTAGGATTTTAACTTTGGGGGTGCCTCAGGATGTCTTCCTGTTTATGCTTCCCTGTCTGCAGGTTTTCCACAATTAGGAATTTATTGCCTTGAGTTTATTGTGTGAGCTCAGAGCACAATGCTTCTCTGTAGGTTTCTTAATGCAGGCTTCCATTTCTCATTCTGTCCTTACACATTTCAACATCCCATCTTAAATAGCTTCTTATTTTTTCAGGCTACTGGACCAGTTTGCTGGGTTCGAATTCTAGTCCTTTCCTCCAGCATATTCATTCCTAACTGATCTATCCAGTCATTGAGATCAT
>VYZP01038721.1:3360-38724 GCA_013400635.1 Hypocryptadius cinnamomeus | reverse complement strand
GCAGTTAATGACTTGAGGTTCCCAAATGGTTTTCTTAGTAAAATTAACTCAAGCCTCTCATCAGTTTCATGAGCATTTTTTAGTGGAAACTATTTCACTTTCCTGGTTCAGCTCCAGATATGTGTAGAAAAATGGTAAAGGATGCATTGGCAGAGCTGGCAAAAAAATGTTTCTCTGAAGATTTTCAGTATTACCCTCAGACAGAAGAGCCTGCAGACATTGTGTAGTACACATGTGATGCCTCTTCTATTCAAAACCATGTAATTTTTTTATTGTTAACATTAGAACTAAAAATGTATTGTTATTCTGTTTGTATAAGACAGTTAAAATTGTTTAATTTCTAAACTATTTGTTAGATAATCTAAACCCATCTGCAGTTGCTTAATATTTCTAAATAATTAACAATTTACAGGTGACTTGGATCACAAAATTATTCATGAACCAAAACTACTGAAAATGAAAAAAACATTTGATTCATGTTGTTTTACTTACCATGTTATGAAATAGATTATCACTTGCTTACATAATTACATTACTAAGAAAAGCAATATTTTCTACTTCTTTTTGCCTATTAACAGGTAATACAACAAGTATATGCAAAGCAAATACTGTGTTTGAGCTGAGCAATTGTGATACCCAAAAGAGCACAGTTGAGACTGTTTCCTAAAGCTCTTTCTGAAATATGAAAAATATTGTTTAGGTAGTCATCTTGTGATTGCCTTTTAGTCATAGATCTTATGCTGAATTTTTTTTTCATGGTTTTCTATAGATGAAAAAGATATTTGAGAAACTTCCAGGATTCAAAGAAATCCGTGTGTTGGGATTCAAGTAAGTAAAAAAAAAAGGAAGACACCTGTAGAACAGTGGGGTGTGTATTGCTGTAAACAGAAAGCAATTTTATGGGAATATCATAGGGACAATATGACAGGAAGTGCAGACACATCCCAAGTGAGACTATGAGGTTTTGAAGTAACAAAAGGAGCTTTGATTCCCCTGAAGCTTGAAGGACACAACAAATTCTCTGAATTGTTTGTTAACAATCCTGTATTAAGGACTTTCTTAAATGGTAAGATAGGGAGAGTTAGTAGCATGATTATTTAGGTGACAACTTTTTGGTTGCCCTTCATAAGTCCCAGTGAAGGTGCCTTGGCAAGAGAGGGTTGCAGGAGGATATGTGTTCACACATACAAAACTTTTTCAGTAGTTCTTTCTCAGGCCTTTCAAACAATTTTAAAAGTTTCACTTTTTCAGTAAATTTGTGTTATGTCTTGCCATTTCTTTTAGTTTTAGCTTCCTTGTGTGTTTACTGCTAAAACAACCTCTAGTGTACTTTTTCAGAGAATAGAGAATCTATAGGGGAGGGGGAGGACATTGCATAAAAAATCAAATGAAAAACAGATAATGATAGTAAGAAACTGCAAAAAGAAAAGAAAGAGCAGGGAAAAAAGACAAATTTATGTGGTCTTATGGCACAGCATCAGGAACACTCGATACTTCTAGCAATATTTAATACATGAAGAACACTACAATGCAATTTTAGACAAGAACATCCTTCTTCCTAGCATTTCTCTCTGCAAAAATTGCCTGGGAAAAGGAGAGAGAAGAGCAAAATAGTCTGAAAATTAGTTCCTTGTATTTTTATATTGAAATTAATAAAACAAAAAGCTGCCTACTGCAGTACAAGCAGAGAAAATCTGTAGCGGCATCTCATAGTTACAACTTGCAGTACCTAACCACATTTGGTTGTGACTCCAGGAGGTCTGGGATCCATTTTGGTTTCATATCTTGGACTTAGCTGGTATGAAAGAACATTCACCAGTGTGGAAAAATGGTATTGATTCCCATTATCCAGTAATTTAGTCAGCTTTGGGAGTTACAGATCAGCAAAGATGGGTGTTGGTGTCCATTCTCCCTTGGCCATAGTACTACATATTTTAGCAGCATTTCCCACAAGGAAATGAAGACAACATCATAGGTGTTCTGGAGAACTCACCTGGGAAAATAACTGGGCATTTTATGTAGAAGGTCAACATAGGCATGTCTTCCAGAGCTAATTAATGGTTCAAGTTACCCCTGGGAGTACAATCTGAGTAGACATCATGGGTGGTAACCATGATCATGGAAAGTATTGCCACAAGTGCTCATTGCCACCACAGAGTTTAGCAGTGACAGGGCTCAAACTGCACCACTTGACGACAGAAATAGGAAAGCTGATATTTCAGACTGCCATGGTAAAGTAAAATTCCTGGTTCCCCACACAAACCACAGTAATTCCCATTGTTTGGAAGGCAAAAAGTGAACTGATGGAGAGTAGACTGTCATTTTCACATGGAGATAAAAATTATAGATGACAGATAGAAGATAAATTGTCAAAAGATGGTTGTGATGTGTGTGATAACGATTTACCAGTAAACATTAATCCTTGTTTTTCTTTCTTTTGCATTCCTTGCTCACATTCTTTATTCTGTGATGAAATGAAGACAGAAGAAGGAGAAAGATGGGTAATCTTTCTGTCATTCATAATTGTTTTATAGACTAATTATAATAATTATGATTATTAATAATTTTATGATGTACATAGATAAATCAGTAAATGTCTTTATCTTGATGTGGCAAAATGAATTGGTTGTGTTCTGCCTAAGTGCAAAATCTGTGCTATAAAGTGTCAGGGACACCTTTAACTTTAATCTGAATGTTTCATGTAATCAAATTTTGTCAGGATGTCTCTGAAGAAAAGAAAATGTTTGACCTAAGAAAATTCACATTTATATGACAAAAGGTTTATACCAGCTGTATACTGAAAGTGAAAAATAAGTAGGAAAACTTTATATTCAAATTTTCATTTTTGATCTGGTGTTTCCTAGCTGTATTCCCATGTACACAATATTTCCAATAAGTATGTAGAATTTGATTTGTTATCTCCATTATCAAGCCAGATAGAACAGCAAAGAGACCAGTTACTAGCTTGATAAAATGCAGGGAGATTTTCACTGGTAATACAAACAGCTCCAGAGTCTATTGTTGTTGTTGCTTAAAAATGCTACTGGGGAATAATTTGTCTAGCAGTTTCCCAGAATTTCTCTATTGCTCATGCTTTAAAAGGAAGAATTTTCTAATATGTTTCCTGAATTCTTGCAATGTCATATAAATGCAAATATATAGCACACACTAGATAAAAGCGAAATTCTTCTCTATATTGTTATTTGACATCGTAAAAAAAGGTAACATAGTGGAATAGAAATGTTTACAATGTACTCACTATTTTTAATTTAATTAGGTGACTTTAACATGCATAAAAAAATGATGTATTAAAAGTGGTGAATATTTGAGACTTCTGTTGAACATGAATGTCTAGGGAGAAGCCATACACACCCATTTGGGCTCTGAAAAGCTAATTCCCACTGTGAAAAAGTGATTTGTTTGCCACATTAACTTGCTGTTCTTTGAAAAAGAGCAAAAAATTGTCTCTTGTGATAAAATTTTTGCTTATCTGCAGTTTTATGAACTATCTAATCCCTTTTCATAGGTTCCTGAATAATTAATGTGTGATTTTGGGTTCTAATAACCCCAGTGTGCCTTTATAGCTGTTTGAATCAGTAGTCAAGGGCTTCAGACTACATTACCAGTTCCACAGATTTCTGAGTAGTCAGATTATATCAGATTATGTTAGAAGATTTTTGCAATTATCTTCAATGTGGGAATTTTTATTAAAAGTTATGCATGGGAAAAAAAAGGGGTTAGATGAAGGAAAAGTAATTTGAAGGTGACAGTCTCATTAGAAAGAAGTAAATTTGCATTACTCTAACAGAATATGTTATGGCTGAAGACTTGTTTGTGTGGAAAATCATGTCTCAGCCAGTGACTGATTTTGCTGCTGTGGGCATTCTCACCTTTCCCCCTTGCAGATCGAGCAGCACAGTGGCACGATACGTGGTGAACTTTGAGAGAGACGGCTCAGAAACCAAAGGCACAGCAGATGACATCTCAACTATTGGATCTAATAAGGTCGAAAGTGAAAAAATACCAATTTCTCTAGTTGAAGAGAGGGAAATATCAGCAACCAAACTGACAGTGACAGACCTACAGCAGCTGGTTGCCACTGCACTCCATGAAGACCAGTCCCTGCCAGTGGACCTTGGAACACTTCAGTTTACTGATGGTCAGTAAAGCAGGTGGCTGGTGCCAGGCACAAGCCCGAATCTTGCCTTCCCAAACTGATGCAATTTCAGTAAGGTGTCCCTTGCGATTATTTGCATCTGACATAGTCCATTCTCCTTGGTGTTGAAATGAGTAAAGTTTTATAGTAAAATGTGTCTTTATACAGCCTAACTTGCAACCATATTAGAAGATTTCTTTTTCCTTGTTTTTTTTGGTTTTGAGCACTAAGATCATTAAGAGGAGAAAAATACAGTGAATGCTCATGGTATTTATTTTATCATTTTAACTTCCAGTATGGACACTCTCCTTTCTTTAACAAGAGTAAGAGTGAGAGCTGCCTCTAACATCAGATTAGCTTTCTGAAAGCTCTGTCTTGGTTGTAAGCAAGCCATCTAACCTCTCAGCAACAGCAGAGAGATCAACACCTTAAACAGCATTTGATCCCAAGACAAAATCAGTAAAGATATGTTTCACTCACACTCTGAAACACAGAAGGAGTGTAGAAGACAAGCTGGGTGTGAAAACCTGCAGCAGAAGTTGAAGGTCTGCACCCTGATCAGTAATCCAGCTAATAAATAGCCCTTTCTAGTTCATTAATGATTTTTGCAAAGCTAGCAAACTACTTTTGGAAAGATGTGTTTAAAAAGGGGAAAAATAATTTAAAATATTTTTTCATATGCATATTTACTGAAACAACCTCAAAACCCATACTGAATTTTATCTACAGTGTTTTATTTGAAAACAACAGCATTTGCTTGCCAAAAAAGTTTATTTGGTTAACTAATACTTTCTGTAAGAATAAAGTGTCATATTTTAACGTAGATGAAAAATCCCAAGAAAAAGTTTACATAGAACACTTCAATAATAAATATTTTAATCAGCCTTCTCCCAGTAGTTAATTGTGATAACCAATTTTAGAAAAACAGTTTGTATGCAAGTACTTTTAAGATCTGCTCTGAGAGGCGAAAGGAGCAACTTGAGCACTAAAGCCAAAACACCAACATTAACAACGGTGTGGATTCAGGGTAAAACTGGAATTACTTTATGCTTAATGAACACAATATAATGAGTCATTGTAGTCCATGTGGATTTAACTGAGGGGTTCACACTTCAGGTGATTTTAAGCATTCCTCCATGGTTCAGCTCTCTGCAGACCTATCCCATTTATGCTAAATAAAGCGTATGAAGAATAGTGCATATAAAGTTTGGTTTTCTTCATAATTGCCTTTTTGAATGGGGATTGATGCTTTTTTTGTCTTTAGATGGATTTTTAAAAGCAATTTTCTGATGGAGAACATTTTAGTACTTTTTTTTTTATTGAGTTTATGTGTTTTGATCAGTTTTCAATGTGCTGGTGCTGAAGTATTCTGTGCTATCTCTCTCTCTCTTTCTAATGTCTTTGATTTTCTTTGCAGAAACTATTATATCACCTAGTGATTTAGACAATGATATACAAGGCGTGGTCACCATTCCTCTGGCAGGCCCTGATTTGGTAGGTTAATAACGTTTTTTGTGTTTATTTATTTCTCCACAGGAAAAGAAATTAAACAGTGTTAAGAGGTAGATAAACATACGAAAGGTTTCTTTTGCTGGAATAACATATGTGCCTTTTGCACATTCTGTAAGGATGAATGTTGTGTTGTTTTACTGCAACAGGAATACTGTTTAGAGCATTTACAGGTGAATATTACTGCTTGATTACATTTTCCAGATTTAATTACGAAGTAAGCAGCGTCTCATCAGTTCAGTAGTACATCTTAATGACAGAAAGAGGGCAGTTTACTGGGCTAGTTAAGGTCATCTTTCCTTCACCACTTTTAGAATTACAGGAACTGTGATCAGGATCACATTTTACACATGCTATGACTTCGTAGCAGCCTTCCTGTATCTGAAGGGGGCCTGCAGGGAATCTGGAGAGGGACTCTGTCAGACAGATCCTGTCAGGATCTGTAGTAACAGGAGAAGGAAAATGGGCTCAGACTGAAAGGTGGGAAATTTAAGTTAGCTATGCAGTAGATGTTCTGTAGTGTGAGGGTGGTGAGACACTGGAACAGGGTGCCTGGGGAGGTTAAGGATGCCCCAGCCCTGGCAATGTTCCAGGACAGGTTGGATGTGGCATTGAGCAATGTGGTCTAGTGGAAGATGTCCCTTACCATGGCAGTGGGGGTTGTAACTAGATGAGCTCTAAGGTCCCTTCCAACTCAACCCATAATATGATTCCATGTTGATTTAGCTATTTGCTAGCTCATGTGGCTAAAGATTATTGCCTTTTTAGCAATGAAACTCAAACATAATAATGAAAGCTGTTTTTTAAAACTTTTTTAGGAGGAACTCCCACTAGGTTATCCCAGTCCAGCAACAGTGGACCAAAGAGGAGATGTATTTGTTGAATTTACAACTGAAAGCCCTGCTCTAAGTGAAGAAATCAGCATCCCTGAAGAATTTAATAATTTTATTACATCTGAACCTGATTTTCCTACCAAACCCTCCAGAGAACCATTTCAGGACAGATATCCATACACCCAAGTTATTGCTACCGACCACCCAAGTTTCACAGTGCCTTTCAGTGCTCTGGGTAGCACCAGCAGTCCTCCAGAATCAGAGGATTCCTTCTTGCCTCCCCCAGCAGATGACTCTGCTGGCAAAGACTTACCCACGGCTGGCTCTGGGTCTCCGGTGGAGCTGGCCACCGCAGGGAGCTTCACCACACCCCATCTCCTGCCCGCTGGAGAGGTGGAGAGGGAAGCTGAAGAGAAGCAAGAACTGACTGACATAGCAGAACCTCCTTTCAAGGATGTGGACCAGGACAGTCTGTCTGGACAAGGTAAGACACAAGAGATTTTTGTGTAAGAGAGAGTACGAGAGGTGCAACACATACAGTCATGTGTCGGAGCAGTAAGCATTCCTTTCCATTGTGACAGAAAATTCTCCTTTCACAACCAAAAGTGAAAAATTTACATTTCTGATGGTCTCTTCAGCAAAATCCTAACACACCTTTGTTCAAGGTTGTCAAACCCAACAGATGCCAAAGGATGAGGAATTCTTAGTACAGAGTGTTATAGTAAAATTTCAAAAAGGCAGAGCAAAAAGACATGTCAGGAAAAAAAAAAAAGAAAGTTCTAGATTAACATTAAAAAAATTTGGTACTTAGAACATGGAAAGTAAACTACTTTGGGCTCTACTGACAATTGTGGATGATAGCAGCAAGAGTAACATGACATCATTTCTTCCAAGCAAAGAGTACCATGGCTCAGAAAAGCTTACATATCTACAGGTCTGATTAATGTGAAAATTTTCTTAAATTTCTGTTTTATCTATTTGTTTATTCCATTTTATCCATGCAGTAGTCATGGAGGCACCCATCTACATGAGGAAAAATATAAAATAAAAGAAGGATATATATACATAAAAAGAAAAGTCTGGGTAATTCAGCCTTTCAAATGAAAAATAGATGATAGACACATTTCCCACAGCTGACCCTGCAAACTAAAGAAAGTTCAGGCAAAGATAGTGGGGTCAGCTTTAGGGCACAGGCAATTTGAACTTTCCCCCAGAACAGCAAAATGTCTGCAAGGTTACTGCTTCCATCACCTCCACCAGCAGCTACAAATCCATACGAGCCACTGTGTGCAGGTAACTGAATTGTGCAGGGCAGGACCCTCCACTGGCAAAGCAGGAATAGCCATGATTAGGAGAAGCTGCCCTCCATCTGTCCCAGCTCCTGTCTGCTTCCTCTCCAGTCCTGCTCCCTGGCCTGGCCTTACCATCTCAGTGTTAGGTCAGTAAACTTAAATTTTATTTGCACTTCAAAGCCTGTGCTTCCTGTGTAAGATGCAAGAGGTCACTACAGGCACAAGGGAGGAATCATTCTTGGATGAATATTCATATGTGCTTTGTCTCAGATTTTTGACTGACTCTCAAAAGAAGAGCAGAGGGCAGGTAAGCACAAAATGGGAGTCAGCAGGATTCTTTGATGTCCCCACATAGTCTCTAAGCAATACTAAAAAATCTGCAGAGGAAAACAAACAAAAGGCAAATTCAGGGCAAAATTCCAACAACATGCATTAGCTTGCACAACAACACTCGACACTCTCGGTGTTTCTGGATGTCTAGGAACATCATGCTCAAAGCCTGCACATTTGCTCCCTGCTGCAGGAAAATTCTCTGTTCCCATAGCAGGTTCTTCTCTGTCCCAGCTCAACCAGCTCCCTCCTTGCCCAGGTCTTGGCCTTTCATGCTCCCCTTGTACTCCAGAAGTCTCTTGAAGAGAGAAGAGTAAACCCTCCTCCTCCTTTCAAGATGTTCTTCCTTATCCAGCATGTCCAAAGCCAGCAGGAAGGGACTTTCACCCCTGCTGCCTGGCCACATCCTGTAAGGCAAACAGGCAGTGTTTGCAGAGCCGATTGGAAACACTCCCTGCATGGTGATAACATCCTTCACAATGGGCTGCCTGGCAGAAGCGTGGGAGTGGGGAATGTCCATTCATCGTGCAGCCTGTAGGATTGTTTGTCTGGATCAAGCAAATCACTACATCAGTGTTTTAGAGAGGAAAGGATGTAAAAGGTGCCACTTGGGAGCACACAACCTCACTTGGGAGCACACAACCATCATCTCCTGAGTGGGAAGAGCACAGCACATTTCATGGGCATGTTGTTGCATGGTAGTTAATGCACTGAATATAAACATCCCGTTCTATAATCTTGCCTTTATACACAGATTTCAGAAATGAGAGAAAACAAATACTTTACGATTAGCAGAGTGACTTATAGTTTAGAAAAATCACTTCTTATGAGAATCAGTTGTCAAGTGTTCCTGAAAATAATGTTTATGATGAAAAGTCTTACATGCAACTATTTTCAAACGCATGCTGAGAAGTCTTGTAGTGCTACTGATAAAAGCACAATATACCTTCAAATAACATTCATTATAACTGTGGAAAAGTGTTACATTTGCAGGGAAAGGAAAGTCATGCATTTTTCATTCTATTCACTCACTGCGTTAGGAACTTGGTGTCATAAAAACTGCATAAAGTCACATATCTATTTCCCAATTTCTTAAACATCTCTTGCCTATGAGCTCCAAGTGACTGAAGGGAAGAAGCAGAGGATCTTTAACTCACTTGCACTGACCCCTTAAGAAATGATCTGCTGCATATTTAGGTTATAACATGTCAAGCTGCAAAACAGAACAAAATCTAGAGCTGTAAAAAAAAGTCTACCCCAAAATAAGGCATCCTATCTTGTTTCATCTTGTTGAACAAAAGTTATGTCAGAAACAAGCACCAGAGTATAAGAATTCTATCATTATTTCTGCAGCTGAGTAGCAGGAGAAAAAATAATTGTTCCCTGTCTAAAAAGTAAGGATGCTGTGTTAGCAATGACTCAAAGCTGCAGCTATTATATTTTCTTAAAAGCTTATAGTACACAAGACATACTGCATGCCTAGCAGTCAGGAGAGCTGTTGAAAACCTGTTTACTGAGTTTTTAAAATGTGTACTCTTTACTGTTTAAAACTTTTTCCCTTTTTAAAGCCTTTTTCAATTTTGGCAGTCCTGTGTGTACAGTATTTCCTCTAGTCTTTTATTTCCTGATATATTGTGTATTTCATGGGAACTGATGGAATTCAATCTGGAAATCCAGGTTTTATTAAAGTCAGCAGTGTCACTACTATTAATTTTAATATGGCAAGCAGAACCTACCTGGTACAGAATATTGCACACTTTGTTCCCGGCTGCATATCATAGCTGCTTTTCTTAGTAACACTAAAGAAAAAAGAAGTCTTTAAACTGTTTTTGGTGTGAAATGGCAGGAACTACTCAGACAGTGCTATATAAGGTTGGGCAGAGGATTAGGGTCTAAACAGTTGTCTGAAATTCCACTGTATTAGTCTTCAGCCATTTCCCCACCCTACTGTCCAGAAGATGGAGCACATTTTCTTCATCATATGTTTAGAAATCTTATTTCACTCTTCTTTACCGTGAAAGGAAAAACTGGCTACCGAAAACAACATAGTCTGAGGTTCTTTCAGATACTAGCTCTATGTCAGAGATGGGCTTTATTGATTACATTGGCTGTCACATGTGTGCACTGCGGGCTGGACATCACTACAGACTCCTGAATATTGGATGTCTACACCCTACACCAACTACCTTAACTGTGCCTGCCTGAGGTCACCAAGCAAGTAGTAAAATAATTTCTTTCATGGCTTTTAAAAGATGAACAGCCTCACACATATAAATACAGGCAAAGTTCTGCACACAACACCGTGAGAAAGGTGAGCAGAAACAGGTGAGAGGTGTCCTTTGAAGCCATGCAAGAATGGGATTTGTCAGGCATGGGCAGCCAGTGGGAGGGAAGAGGCAGGAGCAGGCGTGGGCCCCTGTCAGCCAGTGCTGTGGTGGTGCAGTTCTGCACACTGAAGCTGTCTGTGGGCAGCCAACAGCAGCAAGCCAGTGGGGATCAGAGCACCGTGCTGGCCACATGGTGGTGGCAGCTGCTCCACCCCTTGCACTAGTCCAGAAACAGCAGGAAGATGCCAAGCTGTTCTTAAAGTAAGCCTAGTGTTCTGAGATTTCACTGCAGCATTAGAAGAACGCCTGTGGTGCAATTTTCCAGAGCTCTTATCGAAAAGTTCTGAAATGCCTGCATCAGATGTCAATATTTCAATATCTGACACCTCAGAAAGGTTTTTCTTTGCTGTAGCACCTTTAAAATATTGTCTATTTTCCATTTATAACCAGTGCAAAAAAAAAAAAGAAGAGTTTTCCCCCTATTGTCTAAGATGATACCTGATCACTTTTCTCTAGCATTCTTCTTTCTCCTTCATATTTTCCTCCTTCTGCAGTTAAAAGTCATTAATATTTCTTCTGTACAGTTAAATTTCTTCTCTTTGCAGTCCTCCTGTGACTGTTTAAAACAGTATGACAATTCAAAAGGGAAGCAATTTATGTAATGTATTAGACAGGTGCTATTTCAAAAACCAAGAAAATTTCAGCAGTAAGACAAACTATAATGTTTGGCTTCCTAAGCAGTAAGAAGAAATTTAATTTGAATTTGTTTTAATTGTAGCCACTAACAAATTGTACAGTCCAGGTAAATGTTTATCCCAAAATCCTGGCCATCATGGAGGAGGCATTATTTGTGTAGAAGTTATTGCAAAACAAAACAAAGCTGAAGTAAAATCCTTCAGCTACTCAGATGTACTGCATCTCAGTTTGGGGAACCTGGGTCATCCTCAGGCTTTCACGAAGGACTCTGAGAGACAAAGACTCTGCAGGGTTTTTTGCAGGGTTTTTTTTCTGTGAGAAGAAACCACTGATAAGGAGAACATGATGGTCACATCTCTGTATGCGTAACTGATAACAGTCTCATTAATTATTGCCATAATTAATCTCATGTTCACATTAACCTGCTGTGAGTTGTCTCCATTAATGTTATCATGCTACCCAACAGTTAATTAGGTGGCACACTCTTCACTCAGTCTTATTTCCAAGTAATCACTAGGGAAAAAAACTCAGGTTTTTGCATATTTGTGGATTCTTTCCATCTCTGGTTCAACCTCAGCTGCCTAAGCACTGTCTTTGCTTAGCACTATTTTCTGTTTGGAATAACCAGCATTGTCACAGAAAAGAGAAACCCGTTGTTTCTTGCAAGAACCTCTCCAGATGTTCCCAGGATTGGAATTCACCCATTTGTTGTGCCAGGAATGATCACCATTTTTTTCACATCAGCGGATATAGAGGGTAAGAGCTCTTCTGTTCCCTTGAATATTTTTTATGTTTTCCTTATGTTTTCTTGGATCACAAACTGACAGGATTTTCTTGACATTTTTCCCCATCAGCTTCTCTCTGTGCCCTTCTACTTGTCTCTTGCTGCTTCAGATGTGCGGAGTTTTTTGTGAAGGTTGCCTGATGTTTGGAGAAGTGAACAGGTAGGTCTAGCGATGTGATTTTCTCAAGCACCTTATACAATATTCAGTAGTCTGAAAGTTGTCTGTAAATTGAAGATGAGGGTGAATAGAAGAGTTCCAGCAGGCTCATATTAGGATGTGCTGGATTGAAGGAAACATTTTGATCAGTTAGAACTTCCTACTCAGAGTATTCCTGAGGAATCCTAAACATATTAAAATAAGTTATTAGCATCTGGTCAGAATTTAATGACAGCATTCTGCCCTGCTGTTTCTGTGCTGGGAGCAGCAGGAGCAATTGGAATAGAATAAAATCTACATCACATCTTCAAAACATACTTAGAAATGCTGAAATTAAATGACTAATCCAAGCAAAAAAGTTTGAGAGAAAGTGAGCACTATCTATTTTTCCAATTTAATGCATGACTTGTTTAACTTATTAAGCTATCCAACCACTTCTGTTTTACTTTAAGGCTAAGCTTTTCTTCCTTCAAATATTATTTCTTATTCATGACCCCCCAAATACACAACACAAATGAACCAAAACAAGTGATAACTTTCTTTAAACTCAATTGGTAACTCCAATGACTCATTAAAATGACTGTGTGAAGTACTGAAAACAATTTATATTGCTGCTAAGAAAATTTGCTTATCCAGATGCAAATCTTCTTGTATAATGAAAAAATGTATAATAATGTATAATAATGAAAAAATGTAACACCTCGTTGTGCACCTATGAAAATAGCAGGAGGATAGACCTCAGTGCTCCATCACTTGTTCAGTCACACTTTGTAGTCAAGCCTACAAACCACCCATAATTCTTCCTCTTTGTTACAGTACATGAAGGAGCTCTCCCTCCAGGAGGGATGTGTTGCTGCATGTGGTTTAATTCCACTTTGTTCCAGAAAATTAATTTTCTTTAGAACTGAAGGGCTAAATATTTGAGGCAGTTTACAGTTTTTAGACATGACTGCAATAATTCTAATTGTCTAATAAACGTGAATATAAAAGGCAGAAATGAGTTCAGAATTTGAAGGGCCAGTATCACAAATAATTTTAAATGTGTATTTTAAATATATTATTGTCCTGAATAAAATTAATTTAAAACCCCTGGTCTTTGCAGCAATATAATCAGAAGGATATTTTAAAACAAATGATACAGACTTCTGTGCTGGGAGTGCATGGTTAACATTTGTCAGGTCATAAATGAAAGAAACTAATGAAGTTTACATGTCATGTAGTCCAGTTGGAACAAATATTAGGCAAAGTGGCACTGCTGAGACTAACATGCCCTAAATAATGCATTTCCCTCACTTATTAAGAATCCTTGGTCTTGCTAGAAATACTGGGTTTGAAAAAAATCGTGTTATGATCAAATGGTACTAAAACTTTGACTTTCTAAATTATTAATCTCCACTCTTTGGAGAATTCAATATTCTCTGTAGTTCCAGTGCAACAATTGTCCAGCATAGGAGAGTCCACTTGACCTCAGACTGGAAATTTTTTTAGTCTGTTCCTTATTAGAGAAAAACTCATGCCACCTGCATTGGACTGTTATAAACAAGTTGTAACCTGGGTGCTGTGAATCATCTCTGCTCCATCATCTGCTCCATATCTCAATGGAGTTTTGTATCTCTGTCTATAAACAGGGCTTGGCCTTCCAGCTTTGATCTTCTCAGCCATCTTGAGATGCCTTACATAGATAGCACTGATGCTAATATCAATTTAAGCTGCTAGTTAGTCAGTTTGAAAAACACTATAGTGTTTAAAACTAACAAACAAAATGCATTAAAATCTTAAATGGAGACATATTTGCAATAATGTTGGTATTAAATTTAATGTAATTTGTGTTTATGAATATTTACAACTTAAACTCCTGTCAGGGCTGTCACAGACTTTTTGGTTTTAATTGCAATCTGCAAGTAATTTCTGACTTTTGGTTGAAGATAACATGCAGTTTTTCTCCCAGAAGTCCTTAACATTTCTTTCTCAATTAAACTTACTATGAAGTTCTGTAGAGGAAAAAATGAAACTCAATTTCAAGCAATAACATCCAGGTGTAAATTAGAAGGACACAGAAATTTCACTTTCATTTTGTAGACTGGTAAGATCATTACATGCATCAGTAAGAACATGATTAAACCAAGCCTGGATGCAAAATATTTCATTTCTTCTTCATTTTACTGTATTTACATGTTTGGCCTTCTCTTTCATTCTTCCCCAGTTGGTGTACTTTTTAAAATTAAATTATTGCAGTATACAATTTTTGTAGAATAGTGGTGCCAATAACAGAGATTTACAGTCAAAATTTTATACAGAGCCAAACATTCCTTAATAACCATCTTTATTGCCATGCAGTTTGGAATAATGGGCTTTCAAGCAGAGTTGTTTCAGTGAATTGCTGGCACAGAAATGCCTGCTGGGGTTGACTGAAAAAACAAAAAGTATTATTCATGAATGGCATCTTCATAGCTGAGGATTTCAGTTCCTAAGGTCCATCTTCCCATAACAATTACCATAGTTTTAATTTATCTTTCTAGAGATTGAAAGGAATGAAGTTAGGAAAATATTTTAACACATTTCAGTCCTTTCTCCTAAATGTATATGTAGCCTAGAGCAGTGGCTGAAGCCCTGGTTAAACTTGTTTAAACAATTTAAATAAGCTCAAAGTTCTATTCTCATCCCTATTCTGCACCATCTATATAAACCTAGCTATCCCTGTATCTTCTTCACCATTTCAGAATCAGACACTGACACTTCAAAGTGAAACAATAAAAATCAAAATTATGCTGAATAAATCTTGAAGAGCTTCACAATATACCTACATGATACTGCAAAGCTTGAATAATAATAATAAAACAAAAAAGTAGTGTGGCTTGAGGAGAATGCAGGCCTGAAAGCATCAAGGCAGATTATTTCAATGGGGATAAGTGGCAGGGTTGAAGAGAATAGAGTCAGCATCACCTGCAGTTACAAAAACTAATGATTTCTTTTTTTTTTTTTTTCCCCTACTGGTTAAAAGGAGGTTTTGACCCCTCATTAACAATTCCTTTAAAAACTATGACAAGGAGGTTAGTGTTAGTAATACTTAGTAGTTCTTTCAGGGGGAGTGATGAGAGTATTTTATGGAGAGCTCACTAGTTTGTGGTTTTTTTCTATTTTTAGTTTCCCAATGTGTCTCTAAGTTCTATGGGCAGTTGGAGTAACAATGCTTCATCTTTGTGTTGTACTGCTACTCAACAACAATTGGAAAAGTTAAATGAAAGTCATGTACCTTAATCCAGTCGTTTTATGTGAGAACAATCCCAAATATTAATTTAACTGTCCTTTTTTGAAACACTAGCTTATGGCATAGGACTTCTGCCCCCCAGTGTTAGGTGAAGGTCTCTTGAGGGATTGCACACAAACCTGAGGCCAATGGCTGTAAGGAAAATTGTACTGCACTGTGGGTTTAGCATTCAGCATCCTGCCTGCCCCCTGACAAGAGTGCTGTGGCTGGTCTGGGCTGCTCAGGCCCACAGTCCAAACACGAAGGGCACATTTAACAAGCCACGTCTGCACTAAGGCGTCTGGCCCAAAGTCTTTTTCAATATCAGTAACATTGAAATGTATTCCTACAATGAAACATAAAGCCAGAAGGATCTTCCTTCTCAAATATTTCCTGCTGTCTCCTTCTAACAGAGTCACATTATCCAATTCAAAACTTTGAGAAAAATCAGACTACCTACATCCAAGGCACAATTTAGAAGACCAAAACACTCCTCATTCTATAATTTTCATTCCATGAACTGTTTACCCATACAAGTGACTGCATAGTACAAGGGGGAAAAAAAACTATGTTCAGTGTTTTGATTTTTCTTGGCAAGTCTTAAAGTGCTCATCTGATGATGAAATTTTAATAGAACCACTGGTTTTAACTTTCTAATTTCATGTTTTTCTTTTCTATTTTAGGTTCTTGGTCAACATATTACTTCAATTGTATCATGTAACTTCTATTTTGTTTGGTTTTTTTACCATTTTGTAAACTAATAAACTTTGATACCACAAAACTGTCTGATGGTCCCATCCTCTTCAAAAATTTGCTCTGATTTTTTCCTGTTGCACAGCTGAAAAAAATAGAGAAAATGGGCAGAAATTTGGAGAGCACTTTAACTTCTGAAGGATAAGCATTGTTACTTGTCAGATTTTGTTTCCAAACATTCCAAAATAAAATAAATCAAAAAGAGTATTTCAGGTTCTCCATTTGGGGTGCACTAAAACTGTTACGGTGTCATGCCGCAGTGTTTGCAACGTTTAGACGGATGTCTCTTTATGTTTCCAGGTGTTTGTAAAGACCCAGGCTGTATTCACATAGATCTCATTATTTTAAACTCACGGAAGAAATTTTTCAAATTTAGTTGAAAACGTTCAACAATGGGAATAAGAGATGTAAAATCCTCCTGAAGTTATGGTCTTAAGCAAGAGTTTTCTTATTTGGTTTTGATTCTGTTCCTTTGTAGAAGTGCATCTCTCTTTGCAAATTCACTGCAGCTTGGGTTTGCTTCCAAGATTAGCATGGTACCTTTCTTGTTTAATATATATTTTAATGTGATATTACTATGGTAGCAAATAGTGCAGAACTTCAATATAAAATATCTTACAACACAAAACAACCATGGTATCCCTGGCATTTTTGACATGTTTTTATGTAAATGTACTTATAAATTCCCTTACTTCACAAGAGCATTTTAATCTTGGTTGCATAATTTTTTAGGAAGGACTTTACTCAGAAAACTAACTTTCAGAGTGCTTGAGCACTAGTATGTAATTTTATCTGGCAATCTCAGTAGCAGAAGAGGTAAAAGGTTCTGTAAATGGCAAAAGTGACTTGTCACATTATGGAAATAACCCACCACTGACCTGCTGTCCATACAAGGTATCTGATGATACACCTCACCTTTCTGTATAATATTCTTATATTCTACTCAGAATTTTGGGTATGCTTTAAACACCAGCTATTCCTGTATTGTTTAAATTATATCTGTGTTTCTGAAATGCTTAATCCTCTAAAACTGCTGAAACATGAAAATGCCAAAGACAGTTGTTAAGGTTCAACATCAGGTTTCTCAGCATATGAATTTGACACAGGTCTATAAAGTAAGATTGCTCAGTTAATAGTTATCTGTTGTATCTCCACCTGTTGTACTTAAATTATTAACTTGAAGTCAAAATTTTTTTTAACAAATATTACATGTATTGATTTCATTTTTTCAAAACTTTACAGAAAGAGTCTTTTTCAGAAAACTTTTAATTGAAGTAACAGAAGTCCTTTATAAAACAGCAAATTGTTTATATAAATATATTTATAAAACAGCAAGCTGAATTACTATCTTCAGCCATGTTATGGCCAATGCATGTGAAAATGGTAATCAAAGAAAGAATGAATTTTTAATCCCACAAGAAACTGATATTTCAGAGGGCTCTTACAGGTACAGTGACCAAACAGGGAATTGCTAAAGGCAAATGTGACTTCCTTCTGCAACAGATTGACTTCCATAAAGTCTAGGGGAGCTTCCATTTCCCAAGGACAGATGGATCAATCAAAATACTGACCCTCAGGCATTATGTAAAGAGAATTCTTCACCTGTACTGAAAATCTTGTGTGAGTTGAGTAAGACTGGCTGATTTGCACCAGTGAAAAGTTTATGGACAGTCCGACTTTAGTGAGCTGCATCATTCTGCAGCTCTCAGGCAGACTTGGCTACTGTGAGGGAGAAGTTGCAGAGCAATAAAAGCAGACAGGGCTTGGCTTTCTTCTTAATGGTTTGCTCTTAATCTTCATGCATTGGAACAAGTGAAGAGTTCTTTGCTTTTTATTTCCTCAGTCATTGCAGAAGTAAATAATACTACTGTCCTCCCAAAAGAGTTCATGGTAAAGGTCCCAGTGAGATGAGGGCAACGTCATAACACATCCTAAACCAAACACACAGTCCGTGGCCCTTCACAAATTACTTAGCTAAGCATGAAAGTCAGTAAGGCAGGGCTGTCTGGTACTGAACAGAAGGTTGGCCTTGATACTCATGCGGAGATAGCTAAAGAATCATCCTTCATTCATAACAAACATAGACAGGATTAGTAAGCTTTGGTTGCTCAATGCCCTGAATTCTGTGGTGGTTTAGATTTTCAGGTCTTGATTTCACAAATTTTGTCTTGCTCTTTAATTTTTCAGTGTCAGGTAGAAGTAAATAATCCTGAGAATAATGAGAGAAGATTACCATTATTAAGCAGTATTTTATTGAGATAGAAAATACTCTTCTTGTGCCATCGTGTGAGAATGACATTTATCTTTGATGCTGAGAACATTGATAATAAAGCACAGCTGCAAGGTATGGAAATTTTCAAAATAAGATGAAGGCTTCTATAAGTTACACAGAACATCACAGTAGTGGAGTGAGTAGCAGAGCTAGAGCTGTGCTCTCAGGCTGTCCTATGAAAAGTTAAACTGGTCAAAGAGCTCCAGTGTGGATACTAAGGAAAAAGGTTAATAGAGAAATGAGTTTTTAGGATTGGAGGATGGAGGAGAGATGGTAAACTCGGGTTCTCTGGAGTCACTGGGGAAAGAATTCTGTGGATTTAATGGACACTGAACCTTGTTTCTGGAGGGTCCAAACAGACAGACAGAATGACAGCATTAGCTGTCACTGTGGTTCTTTTGGTTTGGCTTTGCCGTTAGAAAGAAGAATGTAATCACTAATCATGTGTTGGGAGACACTTGTTGTGACACATTAGGTTAACGATCCTCTTCTCTTAATTTTCTTAATTCTCATATTACTTGTGCCCTAGTTAAAAATTAAAGGCCTTGAATATAAATTCAGCACTTTGTCTGTACACAGCAGTCCTGTGTCCAGGGATTTAGTGACATTTCATTTGGCACTACCAAAATACGTAAATTTGAATGCAGCTACTTTCTGTATCCATCTGGTATTGGCATCAGCAGAGCTGCACACAAGGTGATTCTTGCTCTGTATTATGAACCAATCTCTTAACTGCACACTTTTCCCTTCTTTGGTTATTTATTTCAGCCAGCAACTATGCAAATATATACATAGACATTGTAGCACTGTAACTTTCATATACAGAGCATGTACAGAATACCCACCAGTGGACTTGGAAAATATGTCATTGCTTATTATGCTCATGAATGGAAGGAAATGCCAGGACCTCTTCAAGTATAACATTCTGGGCCTGCTCATTAATGCAAACCCACTAGGAAAATGTCTCATGACAATTTGACCTTTCCCTAACAATTACTCCTTATTCATGGTCAATTAGAAAGGTTTCCCTCATTTAAAAAATATGAGTACCAACTAATCAGATACCTAAAATAAAGTTGTTGAAATGGCAGTTGATTTTTTTATGATAAGTCAAATCTATGTATTTCATTCCCTCAGCAGGGAATAAATGCCTACATGGACAACTCCATTTACAAAGATTAAATATAGCATGGGCACAGAAAATTGCGTCTTAATTTAGTGTTTTCTTGTCTTTGCCAATGGGTGTTTAATTTTTGTTATAACACTCTTGGTACAATACTGTCCTGCCTTGGTTATGCAGTACAAAAAAATGTCTGGGGAGTTCAGTGAACAACTTTGTGGGAGGATAAGAGGTGGCTGAAATTTGAGTTGCAGTTTTTATTGCAGACATCAGCTTTTAATTCCATTCTATTGTTTAACCTTCAATGTGGTTACTCTGGGAGTATATTTAATTTCATTGACTTATTTTGTGCCCTCTGTGGGTTCCCTACACGTGAATGATAGTTCTGTAAACTAAACTTTATGCTGAGATTGAGTGTCTAAATCTTCCGAGTTTGTACTTGTAGAGGTTTCATAACATAATTGTCTTCTGATGTGAAAATCTCATCTACAAAGCAAATTAGTGAAGTTTTTACAAATAATTCCTTTGTGATGAACAACGTAAGTGTATTTTGTGTTCTGTTGCAAAATTTTATACATCTATTTATGTACATATGGATTCACAGATTCATGGAATAAGTTTGATTGGGAGGGACCTTTAAAGGCCATCTAGTTCAACCCCTTTACAATAAATAGGAACATCTTCAGCTAGATTAGGTTGCTCAGGGTCCCATTCAATCTGACCTTCAACATTTCCAGGGATGCAGCATCCACCACATCTCTGGGCATCATGTTCCAGTGTTTCACCAATCTCATAATTTTAAAAAAGTGTCTTCTTTACATCTAGTGTGAAAATCAATATATATTGATGTTATATATAAACCCAACTTTTTAAATGCAAAGGGTTGGGATTTTGTTTTTCATTTTACTGACTAGCAGGTCAAGGGAGGTGAATCGGTTCTGAACTCCACTCTTGTCACAACCCACCTGGAGTACTCTGTTCAGCTCTGGCCCCCCAACACAAAAAAGACCACAGAGTCCAGAGGAGGGCCATGAGGATGGTCAGAGGGCAGGAGCCCCTCTCCTATGGAGACAGGCTGACAGAGCTGGGCTTTTTGAGCCTGGAGAAGAGAAAGCTCTGGGGAGAGCCTTACTGTGCATTCAAGTACCTAAAGGAGGTGTACAAGAAAGTTGGACAGGGATTTTTTACAAACTCATGTAGTGACAGGATGAGGGGAAATTGCTTTAAACAGAAAGAGTGTAGATTTAGGTTAGATATTAGGAAGAAATTCTTTACTGTGAGGGTGGTGAGGCACTGAAACAGGTTACCCAGGCAAGTTTGAATGCCCCATCCCTGGAAGTTCAAGACCAGGTTGGATGTAGCCTTGAGCAAGCTGGTGTAGTGGAAGGTGTTCCTCCCCATGGCAGGGGGGTTGGACTAGATAATGTTTAGGTTCCTTTCCAACCCCAGCCATTCTTTGATTCTATGAAATGTCTAGGTCTTCTCTGTTTCGTCCATAGTTCCTAACTTCTTAGGATTTAATTTTATTGAAGCCTTGTGTAGACAGAGGAAAACCTTGGTAAAACCAGCTGCAAATCATTGTACTGCTGACTTCAACATGTCACTTGAATAGGTAAGTCTTGCAGCAGTAACATGACACCTGTTAGACAAGGAACAGGTCAAGGATCCCTGGGTTTGGGACTGGTGCTGTGCCACAGTAGGTGTCCAGCAGCCCTTGGTGTGAGCCCGTTTACTAAGAGGAACCAACACAAACTGTTGGGTCACTTGCTGTCTGTCTCTTTCAGCTGGAGACACAGTGATTGCTAGGAACTGGCAGCTTATGAAAACAGGTGATAACATGCTCAGAGATCATCTTGGTATGCCCTCAAGGCCTTTTAAGTTACTTTGCTTGTAATAAGAGGATGCCAGAAGACCTTTATAGTCTATGTATAGACCATATGTATATAAATACACAGCTATATGCCAGGCATGCAATATATATATGACTGTGTATTTCTGCTTCAAATTTCCTGCAATTTCAAAGCCACTTCAGTACATCTTTCTCCTATAGTTATCTTTGTAAAGTATAATCTGCCTAACAAATGCCATCACAATGGTGTGTGCTCCAGTGTGTGCTCTCGTGCTGAGGGAGATGTCTGTGCAGCTGCAGGCTCATCCCATCAGTAGATCATCCTGCATTAATGCCTCAGGCACTAATGCTAGCAAAGCTGTTCTGAGTTCTCTTAACTGATAAGTGACTCTCACTCCTTATCAGCATAACAAGTAATAGCAAGAGCTTTGTAAACAGAGAACATCACTAGGCTTTGCTTTTCTAATCTGACCGTATCCTTAATCATACAAGAAACATGAGGACATGGCAAGAGAAGAGCATCTGAAGGTTTTACTGAAATGAGGTGGCAGGACAATTGCCACCTCATTCAGTCAAGGATATTCCCAATGCAAAACTTTGCTCTCCTCTCGTATTTCCGTTGGCCACTGGGAGGAAATTAGGATGTAAGGAAAGGAAGACAGAAAAATTTCTTTCCTTACTGCTGATAAGTGATTTTGCCTGAAGGGGGCTGCTAAAAGTTCCATGTGAAGAGTGGTATAGCACTGGAAAAGGACAAAGGCACCAGTTTGAGCAAGTGGCTTGGTGGAGGACATTATTTATTGTGAAGCCATTGTGGCCAGGTAGCTGCAAGCCAAATTCAGAGAGTCACAATCCTGACACTTTAGATTTGGATTTCATCTACAGTTATCACATATCTTAGATCCATAGCAAGCCGCAATGGGAATATCATAAAAATTCTGCTTCAGGTGCAATAGATGGCTTCTTAAGGTTTGAATATTTTTTCATTGGTGCTGTTGTCTTTTGGGTAAATTGACACAGTTTGCATCTAGAAGGGCTGTACTGTTTTTGTAATCGCGTTTTATGATTACTGGCAAATAATAGCTTTAACTTTTCGTAGAGGGAATCAGAATGACTCTGGCATACAAGTGTTCCAAGAAGAGAGCTCAAAGCTCCAATCTCCCCTTTCAGACAATATAAACTGACAGTGTGATTATGTACCTTCAGAACAAGAATGTGCTTCAGAGGTTCAGGAAAGACTTGCCAAGCATAACTATTAAACATAGAATCTGCAGAAATCTCATCACTCAAACATGTGTATGAGGTATTTTGTTCAGTAGACCTTCTTGGTGGTGGCATTAACATTTTCATATTTAGATAAAGTTAAACTTATTGTTAAAAATGTTTCAGTGGAAATACCATATATATTTTTTTTCCATGCTTGATGTTTTTTATGCTTGCTTTTAAGCATAGCTAATTTGGTTTTATCATGTTTTCTGCAGCAGTTAAGATCATGGAAGAACCAGAATCATCAGGTGACGACATTTTTGTTACAGCCAGCACTCACGAAGGGCTGCCTTTCTTTACTGGTCCAAGTGATGTCTCTGCCATGCAGCCTGGAGCTGTCACTACAGATGTGCTGCCACGAGCAGCACCGCTGCCTGCAGCCACCAGCCCGTCCTACAGCCCCTCTGAGATCATCGAGCAGTCCCTTGAGTTACCGGGCTCCTCAGCGCCTGCCCCCGAGGGCGTTCCTGCGGATGGCACCGGGATGGGCGTGCAGGACATCGCCGCCGAGCTGGACCCGATGGGCGCGGCGAGCACGGCCGCGCTGGATGAGGGGGAGCAGGGCAGTGGCGACGTCCCCATGCTGACCACAGAGCCTGCAGACACCACCCCAGAGCCGGTGCTCAAGTACGTGACTACCAGCTCCATGACCACTGCAGCCAAAGGCAAAGAGCTCGTGGTCTTCTTCAGCCTGAGGGTAACCAACATGCACTTCTCTGATGACCTCTTCAACAGGAGCTCGACAGAGTACAAAGCACTGGAACAACAGTTCATGCAGTTGGTGGGTGAAAATCAACTTGAACAGCATGTGTGGTGGCTGGGTGCAGTTTAAAGGAATACACTGAAGTGCACGGTATTTTAACAACACTAAACCCTACTAGAGTTCAGTCTGATAAGCTGTATTTTAAAGGATCCATAAGCCTGGGATGCTCTTAAAGTCTGAAGACAGAGTTTATGAAGTCAGTGATGAAAGATTTCACTTGATCAAGAGAACCCAGATATTTGCCTAGAATGTAATTTATTTGGCTTTTTCTTAGATCCACATCAACAGTATAGCGGTGCTGATTATATCTGAGACTTGTGTCTGCTTGCTGCATTTAAAAATAGGCTTTTAAAAATATATCATAGCATAGACTGTGATTAGATATGGATTTTCTCTGTGGGTACAATAGGCCACAGGTCAGCTCAGCTATAACATGCCTATTATACTATGCCCTAACCTGCCTGGATTGAATGTTTGAAAATAATTAAAGTTGGTTTTTGAGTGAGGTAATTTTTTTCTCTCCCAGATGAATAAACTTCCCAGCTGCTATGCATTTCATTACAGGGGAAATTGCTGCCCATCCATCTCAATATATTATTGAGAAAAGAGCAGAAATTCAGAAGAAGATACTGCTAAACAGAAAAGTTAATTTGTTCATGGAGCTTAACAATTGTATTAAACTCAGGGAAATAAATCTGTGATGTGTGTAGTTGATAATGAAAATTGACTATAAGAGAATTTAATAGCAGGTAGATACTGTCAGTAAGTTAAAATAAAGGCAAATTTCTGTTTTGCAGTTACTTCCATACCTTCAGTCCAACCTTACAGGTTTTAAGCACTTGGAAATTCTCAACTTCAGGAACGGAAGTGTGATTGTGAACAGCAAAATGAAATTTGCCAAGACAGTGCCATACAATATCACAGAAGCAGTACACTGTGTTTTGGAAGATTTCTGTGATGCTGCAGCCCAGCACCTCAATTTGGAGATTGACAGCTATTCCCTGGATATTGAGCCAGGTAAGATTGCATTACTAATGTATGTGCTAAATCAAAACTAAGCAGACAATCTTTTTTCAGACTGTTACAGCCTCAGAAGTATGAATGTCTTGGAAACAACCACATTAGCAATATCCTCCCAGTGATAGGGGGTAATAAGACAAAAAAGGTGTTGCAAATTCTCTGCAGATTTATTTTCATACTGTAATGAAAAGCTGGGTGGAGCTGTTGGGCTGTGCATGTTCACCAGCTGCTTTTCAGAGACAGAGTGATCTCTAGAATAAGTACTGGGTGAAGACAGGTATAAGAAATGCTCATGTGCAGTTTGCAGGTCTCGCACTGGAGTTTGGAAACATAATTTCTGATGATTATTGCAATGTTGTAAGCAAAGCATGGTTTAGAGCATCGTTAGATCTTTTTTTAAAGGGATGCAGCATTCAAAACAGAAGGAGACAATGTTTAGGAATAATTGCATTCTACAGACACTCAGTAATTGGGCATGACTTTATGTAGTAGTCCCTAGATTTGTAATTCTAGAATCCCTCTGGATTTATATCTTTCAAATAAGTTTGTAGTCTTTGCTAAACAGTAGAAAGTCAGTAACTACACATCTGGACACTATTCTTACGTCAAAAACTTAGTGTTTTCAAAAACTACAGTATTTTATAAAATTGAAGCCTGAATCTATTTTCATGCTCTGGTAATTATTTCAGATTTGAATTTAATTTCATTGTCATGGAGAAGAACAATAGCAAAGGTATGCAGATGCCTCAAGGAGTTTTGGTTAAGCTGTCTTTTTATGTACAGATCTATGACAATTCTGGAAAAAAATCCATTTACAATTCAGTTTCTAACCTGTTTTCATTTTACATATGTCTTTGTGGCCACAAAAAGCATAGGTAGCTTGTGGTAAAGAAAGCTAACAAAATCACAGTATTCTACCCCTCAAATAAACCATGATTAACTGATGTTTGATGAATAAAGTATCAAATTAGTTAATTATAAAGAGTGACCTTTGGGCTGCTATATGTTCCCTGCTTTAGTAATAAATTTTCATTAAATAAAAATTAAAATAAGAAAGATTCTAAAATGCAAATTCAGAAAAAAATTTTAAATCTTTCACCATTAATTCAAGAAAACAGAGAGTCCATTGCAGAGAGTTTGTGGAGAGAGCTGTTTTTTCAAGGCTTATAAGCTTAAAAGTAGTAGTTTAAGTACTACTTAAAGTAGTATGGAGTCAAAATAGAAGAAATTGTGTTCACAAAGTCAGTATATTCCAGTACAGGTGTGTCAAAGCCTGATACATTTTAATTTCAGAAAACAAACAAACAAACAAAAAAACCAACCTGTGTACCAAGTTAAGGTAATATAAGCAAATTCCTCTTTATTGTGAAACTGAGAGCCATCTAGTGGTAATGATGTTCTACCAAAGTAAAACATGGATGGGAACTGACAGTCCAAAATCTTTTTCAAGAGTCAGCAGCTGCAAAGGGCTGACTGCACTGGTCATAAATAATATCATAAAGCAGAACTTTTCAAAATACCCGCATGAAATATTGAATTAGCACTTAATAGTTAATAATTCATAATTAATAACTAATAATTATTTTTAATTGATTTTTAAATTTTTTCATTAATATTTAATTTTTGTGAAAACAGAAAATATAACAAAGTATGCACATATGTGTTAAGGAAGATGAAATATTGTCACAAGAACTCAGCCCAGCCAAATGCTCCAGCCAAGCTTTACTTGTTGTTGGAGTTTACACGTGCTCACACTCCCAGTCCAGGAGCAAAAGACATATCAAGCCAACAGGCACATTTCATATAGCAAAGGGAAATGGTGCACACTAAAACCCACTAGTCAAAAATTCAAAACAGGAAATAGCCATAAAATTATCGAGGGATTATAAGTGATCAGCTCTGATGGATTCATTTCTACCACTGAAGCATATCCCAGTGTGTGTCTGAGATTGCCAGTACTCCTATAACAAATGCAATCCTCATTTTTCATTTAAATTAGTATTACTGAGCATCTGGTATATAGAGCATGAATGGCTGCAGAAGAAAACTCTCATCCCAGTTAGAAGCTGCAATATCCAGTACAAACCTTCCCTTTAAACTCCATAATTATAAAGGGCCACAGAGCCCAGCTCATACCTGTAGATCTGCTCTCATTTCCTTCTCTGCTCTCTTTTCCTAGTTTTGTCCACTTTTTTCTTTTCCTTTCTGGTTTCATACATCTTACAGGGGCTGTTTGATGGCAAGAACAGGATTTGTATCCCCTGATCTGCTTCTCACCTTTTGCCTTCTAAGGTTTTTGCCCCACGGTACACAGGAAACAGACTCCATGAGACAGGACAGGTGGACGCAGCCCCCCTCCTCATCACCCCATCAGTACAAGCTGGGTTGGCAGAGAATGGGAAAGGAGAAGCAGACTTGTGTAACAGTTGTCTCTGATTTGGGCCTTCCCATGAACATCAGTAGAGTCCTCTTCCCTTAATCTCACAGAGGTATCCCTCACTAATATTTAAAAAACAAAACAAAATACCAAGCAGACCTTCCCAATGTTAACATACCACAACACAAAAACGCTTACACAAAAAAAAAAAACCAAAAAACCACAACAAACAAACAAACAAAGCCCAAAACAACAACAACAGCAGCAACAACACAAACAAAAAAATCCCAAACAAACGAAAAAACCCCATCCACACACAAAACCCCAACACTACAAAGCCTGTAAGCATATTCTTTGGAATATGACAGTATTTCTACATTGCAGATCTTAGTTTGTGCAATATTCAATAATCTAACTCCATTCCTCTGTCATGTCCTAAATTATGTGTTTAAGAACACATAATTAGAGTTGAAATTATTACTCTCACATAGGGCTGTAGCACAAGATCCATGAGAATGATGATAGCACTCACAGCAAAAACAGGGTGAAACCATCCAAATGTGAAAATCCTTGTCAATGAGATGAAAATAAACTCACTGCTTAGCAGAGATGGGGTAAATCAGTGCAGATGTCAACATGAACTGGCTGTGTCCTGTACAGGAAGAGTCTGTGTGTCCTTCCACACTGGACGACATCCTCCCATCAGCACGCCCAAGTGGCAGGCCAGTAAACACGAGCTGTTTTCTCTGGCTGCCACAAGCCCTGCCAAGGCCCTTTGGGGCAATGCTTCAGCTAATGATCTACCCATCCTTTACAGCTGATCAGGCAGACCCCTGCAAATTCATGGCTTGTGACAAGTTTTCCGAGTGCGTACGGAACGAGTGGACGAAAGAGGCCGACTGCCTTTGCAAGCCCGGCTATGCCAGCCAGGATGGGCTGCCCTGCCGGAGCCTGTGCGAGCTGCAGCCCCACCTCTGTGTCAACGGTGGCAAATGTGAGCTGGTGCCAGGAAGAGGAGCTGTCTGCAGGTAAACAGATTGATGAATTCTGTTAACGGCCCCATAAACCATGCTAATAAGCCAAAAGCTCGACATCCAGATGCTGAAAGTCACACTGCAAATACCCTTCTGAAGTATAAATAGTCTCACCATGGATAAATCCATTTCTGCCTGTTAGTATACACAGAACATCACGATCTAGTTATTTTTAAAGATGCTTCAGAAATTTATTAGAAATTCAGCATCATTGGCAGTGATGACACACACAAAGGCATGCATTCATTTCAGATTTCCAAACACATTTTGGAAAAATGAAATAACACATTCACAGTTTTGCTACTGATTACATGTAGCATTTTAAGAAGTTACATTTTTGTAAGATATATTAAAAAGGAAATCTTTATTCATGCAGACTGTGATTCCAGACCATCCACTAAAGCATATGAAGGCTGAAGCTGCTTTCAGGGATTTCTGGGAAAGACTTGAAGATTAGCAGCTCTTCCTTACTGCAAATATATTTCTTAAGGATTTTTAAATGGAATTATCTTAAGTCAATACTGAGAACTACACAGTACTTGAATATATTCACTCTCTTTTCCAAAGTATCAAGTTTCTTCTCATTGTAAGACTAGACAATTCAGAGCACTATGTGAAACTGTATACTAGACTGGCACACAGTAGCTGACCAGCCATGTACATAAGCGAGAAATCAAGTTACAATTCTTGCATTTGCTTATTTTCTCTCAATACTTTGACTATATTAACAGTACATCTTTTACCTTACTTAGGATTAACATCAAAAATTAAGACCACTGGACAAATTATTCAGATTATTCACTGTAACAACCCAACTACCAAAATTAATTTTCTTCAATGGGCACCACAGGAATTATATTGAATTCATCACAGTTACTGCCAAATTCCTGACTTTCAGAGTCACAATAGAGCAGCTGCAGCATTTAGTACTGGAAATCAGCCTGTGACCTAGAAAGGTCCTCTTCAAAACTTTGCTGAGGTAGCAAGAGGTCTGACCTACTCCTCCAAGACCGATGCACTATGGAAAAAAACCCTTTCCCCATCCAGAAAAACCCTGAATGTACAGGTTTAACCAAACCATCATGAGGAATTACAAAAGTACTAAAAACAATAAATGAAATTTTTTGTGAAGTATAGCAAGTCACAAATTGCCACCAGTGTCAGACTGACAGCTTGTGCAAACTTGTCCTGTCAAAGATCAAAATATGGGTACTCTTTACCCTTGTGCTCCATGTAAATTCACTTTCCCCTTGTCTTAAAAGAGGAGTAAAGTTCTGCTATTTGTAGTAGAACTCTCATTTCAGACCTTACTCCCCAGAGTGAAATCATCAGTAAACAGAATATAAGCTTCAAAGTTGTGTTCAGACATTACCTTAAAACATACCTGAACTTCTAAAGTTCTAAGCCACAAATTTTACCTGTGGGGTTAGAAATTTATCAAAGATATTTAAAATGCATTATTTCCTTAAAATGTGTAGGTCGACAAGGAATACATCAGTGTCTTTTTATTTAAAACTCACTCTTGAATGTAAAAATATTATCATTCCCTATCATCAATCACATTATTTTCATGCAGACACATAATTATTTGTAGTGGAAATAATGAGTTCATATTACATTGCAGATTTTCCTTTCTTTTTGTTTAAGATAGTCAATATTTTTTGCCTTGAAGTTCTGTACATTTTTTTTTCTTCCTTTCCTTGTTTTAGATGCCCTGTACGTAGACACCAGCTTTACCAAGGACAGCGCTGTGCAAAATTTGGTCCAGAACCCACACAACCCTTCACTTTTAAACCTCTCATTCTTGGCTTAGGAAGCCTTGGTTTTCTTTTCATCATTTTAATTATTAAGATAAGAAGAAAATGCAAAAGAAACTCTAATTTGCAGTAAGCTGCTCACAATCTTTTCCTTCACATTTCAAAATATTCCTTTTGTTTCTTTTGCAATTTAAAATCTTACCTAAACAAAAATGTTCTGCATTGTAGAAGTCCTACTCTCAGCAGCTGCAATTCAGAAAATGCTGTAAGGATTAATCCTGCTTTTGAACACGACGAATCCCTATCTAGCTTTTGTCACACGGCTTGCAGTGTAAGTGCTTGTCTCAGTTCCTCAGAGATCCTTGATCACGAAGCATTACATGAACTTGAAAACACAATTCAGCCTGGAGGTAAACTGCATGGAAATCCCTTTCTCATCCCTCAACAAACAGCCCCACCTGAAATAACAGGTCCACCTTCATGTATTAACTCCACAACTAAATCAAACTTGAAGCTACTGTCTTGCTTGGCGATTTCAGAACTGAAAATACTAATGCATTCATTCCTTTCCACATTTACTGCAGTGTAGTTTTCATAACAAGACTGTAGGACTGCTTTTCTTACAGCTCTCTTGCATGGCTCTGGCAGTCTATCTTAGCTGAGTGCTTTTAGTCATTTAGAGAAATAATTAGTGGCTTGTTTTTTTTACTCTTGTAGGTCACCAGATGAGTTTACAAAACCAAGACTGACAAGTTAGTCTCTGGAATTCTTCGTTTCCAGCATCAGCCAGACAAAACCAAGGTTTGTGACTATTTTCAAGAACCCTAAAAATCTGTTGTGTCCCATTGTCAATGTCACGAGGGAGCCTCTTTGTAGTAATTCCATACAAAGAAAAGCTCAGATTTTTTTGATGCTTGATATAACAACTACATTTTCTTCTTAAATGTTTTTATGTAAAAAAGTTCTATTTTGTATAACCACATGCTAATGTGGCAGTCACTGGAACATGTGAAGGAAAAAGAAATACCTGAAATGACAAATTAACACAAAATGCAGTCCAAAGGGGAGGTTTAAATAGCAGTAATAGCTCACTTAACATCTCAGATCATTCCATCTGGTTAAGCTACATAGTGTTTGACAACTAGGAGTTCTAACTTGAGAAGAATACTGCTCATATCTCAAGTACTATTCCAAGTTTTGCTACTTGAAACCCCTTGTATCTTTGTGGGGGAAAAAAAGACAGAAAGGAGAAAAGCTTAGTCAAAACTTCCTCTAAAACTGGCAGACTGTTTCTGATGTATCTGAGTATGTCCTCTTGATAGGAACAAAAAAAAGCTTTTACTTTGCCATTTTTCATTTTTCTGAATTACAGCCCAATTAGTAATAAAAAGGTTTTGCTATAGCTGTTAGCACTCATTGTTATTGTGGGGAATATCAGTACAGGAATGCTCTTGGCTCTAGCTGGACATTTTGCAAGACAGGCTATCAACCACATGAATCTTGGGCTCCTAACGTGTTTGTAGTTATGTAAATAAAGGAACAAGCAAAGATACCATATAGAAAGATTTATTATCACTGATCTTCATCATACCCAGCTCTGGTCTCTTCAAGTACAGTTACAGACTGAGCTGAAAATGGGGGGACTGGAATGCAAAGATAGAGATGGACAAAGGCAGAGACGGTCAAAGCAGCAGGGAGCAGCAGTTCGGAAAAGCTCAAGAATGAACTCGCTTCACTGGTCATAAAAGCATGAGCACAGATGTTTGCAATTCGTATTTTACACCTACCTTAAAAGAAATGTGCCTGTGGGCAATTGTAGACCAATAAACTTTCATAATAGCTAAACTACTTAAAATTTCTACATAGAAAAGAATTAATATTTTATTAAAGTAATAAAATGGCACATCTGTGACAGAAAACACGGTCTGTGTCATCTAGACCATATTTGAATTGCCAAAAGTACATTGACAAAGCTCTTCTCAAGATCTAGTTAGGTAAATTAATTTAGTGAGAAATCCAGCAACCACAAAATCAAAATGGGCTTAAAAAAAACTAGGTGGCTATTTTTCACTGTTACTTAAGTTCACGGTGAATCTTTACATCACCCTTAGATTCAACATGTTTTTAATTATTTGAAAAAAGTCAATGGAGAAGAAAATGAAAGTAGAACACCTTTCATTAGCTGAAACTAAGAGGAGCACTTTGACTTCACAGTCTAGAAAACTCCTTCAGGGCTAAAACTTTTTAAACAGAATATGGCACTTGAACTGAATTTTCAGGATGTGGCTATCTAGAGCTTGTAGGCCAAATTGAGAATTCAGTATTTAAATTCTGGTTTGCGATAAGTAATGACAGCAGTGACAGCTTTTTAGGACATATTATCTAGAGTAAGTACTGCTCTGTATTTATAAAGGCATATATGAAAATAGGCGTAAAGTTCCAGTAGAAGCTAAAATACCCTTCAAATCCTTCCCAAATATGAAAAATGTCTCCAGTTTAGTTATAGAATCACTGCATGGAAAATTATTGCAAAACTTACTTATCAGAGGGGATTTTGATTGGGTGGAGTTTTACCCAATTAGTCATTCATGAACTAACAACCTTTAACATCTCCAGGGATGGTGCATCCACAACTTCTTTGGGCAATCTCTTCCAGTGCCTCACCACCCTCACAGTTAAGAATTCCTTCCTTACATCTAATCTAAATCTCTTTCACTTTAAAGCCATTCCTTCTAGTCCTATCACTCCCTGCCCTTGCAAAAAGTCTCTCTCCCTCCTTCTTGGGCCCCCCTTTAGGTACTGAAAGGCCACTAGCAGGTCTCCCTGAAGCCGTCTCTTCTCAAAGCTCGATTCTTATGATGAACTCCAATTATCTTATCAGATTTTAGTGTGACCTTGCCTATTAGCTATTAGATAAATAGTACATTTTCAAATTCAACAATACTTTTCAAATGCCTTACGGGACTCTCTCTTACAGGTATTCAAGAAAGAAGGTCTGCATTAATCAAGACTGGACCTCAGGATGAGTATGAAAAAAAAAATAAAGGATTCATAAAGATACAGTATTTTGGCTCTAAAATCAGTGCACATTAAAAAAATTAGTTTTACTGAAGGGAAACAAATTACCACATTGAGCAGCTTTTGAGCATGTCTAAAATGCCTGATAGGAAGTCCCCACTATTAAGATGCATGCATTAAGCTTTTGGTGCTTACACATCTTAACTGTTTTATTTAAGAGCTGAGTGCTAGAAACAGATTTTGCTGAAATGTGACATTTTTCAATATTGTATGTTACAACCATTCTGGTAAAAATGTCAGTGGAGCTTCAGTGCATTTCTATGTCCCTTTAACCTTCTTTACACACACTGATGCAAATAGTGAATAGAAATTAGAGCTGTCATTGACCAAAGGCCACATTAAAAGCATTTGTAAGCTTCTTCATTCCCTCCCTAAATGCTCACATAGCAAATCACACAGAAGTTGGATTTAATTTTTCAAGGGTTTCTATGAACATCAGATTCCTATTTTTCTGTTAACACATAATTTTTATGTACGTACATATTCACTTCACTGTTTAATTCTGATGACAGTGAAACTATCAGGTTATCCTAAGACTTCAAACTTTTTGCTGAGGTACAATATGTGGAGTTTCATCTTTTCAGAACATGAGATTTGTATTCACAAGCACCCTCCTGGTAGTGAGTAGACTGGAATTGCACATGAGAACCTAGACTTTAGAGTCAGTATCCACACAAATAATTTTGAGAGGTTACTGCTAGTTTTTGTAGGAGAAATCCAAGCAGACAACGGGTGGCCATTAAGTATTTTGTAGGCTTATTAACTTACGCACTATAAATCCACAATCCTGATTCAAATAGGAGCATTATTTTACCTTGAGTAACTTTTTCTTGAGTATATATATTTATTTATATTCTGCACCAGTGTTGTATTCAGGCACTGGTTTGCTGCTTGGTGCACACCAGAAGTCATACTTACAGCTCAAACTGAGCTTCTACAAAGTTCATGACTATCGTGGATGACAACCCCTCATCCAGATGTGAAACTTCCGTGTATCCAGGACAGCAGCTGACTTTGGTGACAATTATCACTTCATGCCGTGCAGTTACCACAGCAAAGACTGAACTTTGCTTTCCCTTCTCAAGTCCACTCAGAAGAACTGTTTACCAATTCCAAACAACTGCATGGGTTTGCCTACAAAACCACCGGAACTGGTGACTGCGCACGGATGAAGGCAGTGCACCAAGGAGTTTCTACAGCTGAAATAGTGTTTTTACTTACTTTATTTAAGTAGGAAAGACAAATAAAGAAGAAACCTAAGATGTGTTTTTACACAGTAACACTTCAGAATAAAATTACTTTAAAAGTACTTTTTGCAAGGCACTGGAAGTCATCCTTGCCTACAAATGCTAGCTTTTCATTATTGCTCATGTAAGCTAAGAATGCATTAAGAATGCTGATAGCATTCCATTTTTTTCCATTACAAATGTATTTTTGTATGTGTTTAGCATATTTCAACTTATACTAGTTATCATTAGCCAGATTAAAAAACAAGTAATTTTAAAATGTGTATTTTAATAATGATTATTCATGATTGTATTTATCACTCTCAACTATTAATTACCAAATATATTTGCTGGACATAAACCTTTTGTATTTCAATAAAACATAATAAAGTTATTTACTTGAAAATTTTACAGGGAATTGAAGTGGTGCCTAACATTGCACTAAAGCTCATCATGTTACTTTAAAACTGATGCAGAGTTACAGTTGGTAACAGTTTTATACAGTTGGTATAAACCTATAAGGAAACTGAAACAAAATTACATTTCCTAGATAATGTATGAATTACTTGAATCTCTTTAAGTTAAAAAACATCACTGTGATTTGGCCCTTAAGATGAGAAGGTTCCCTAAGACTCTATGGGGAACACAAGCAAACAAAACCCCCACAAAAGCAGTACCACATCTCCATCCCAAACATAAAGCTTCCCCCACAGCACACACATTCCAAGCAGCAGAGTTGGTGTCACCAGTCACTGACTAACACAATCTAAAATTAAAAGGATGCAGAGTACATAGCATAGCAAATGATAGACATATTGGAAGTGACAGCAGTAAATGTTAAAAAAAAAAAGTATTGAAAGTAAAAAGATACTTGTTTCAATTAATGCTGAGAAATGAAGTGTATGAGATTTAAGATAACAAAATCAGAATTTTCTAATATCAGAATGCTATTTTGGAGGAACAGTTACCTTAAAAGTAAAGAGAAAATCTTTACTAGAATAAAGCTTAAAAAAGTAGGTTTAAGCATCAAAAATATCTCATGGAAAAGCAGCAGACAGAACCAGCAGAGGAATATTTTTATGTTTCTCATAACTTAATTAACCCTTATGCTTCAACTCTTCAAAGCAAAACAGTAAGAAGACACAAGTAAGATTTCAACATGGAATGTGTTTATTTTTTATTTTTAATTTTCAGTACAGTATTAAGAGGTCATTTAAATACTTAAAATAAAGATTTTTGAAGAAAAACCCAGAGGATTCAACTAGGTAAAGAAAAACACAATCTTATCAGTGGATAAAAGACAAGTATTGAATGACCTTAGGATCTTCAGAGTAGTATTCTCAAGAAAATGAATATTCCTGGGTCACCTAGTCAGGAATGTAGCTTAGTGTGGTGATTCTCTTCCTATCCTTTGTTTTGTGGAGCATTTTAGGCAGATCTCAACTATAATGGACAGCTTCACTGACAGGCAGGAAGAACTTTTTTTTTTTTTTAATGAAACACACAGAGAACCAAGCA